>JARJEC010136137.1:0-12927 GCA_030264575.1 Tachinus sp. AB-2021 | reverse complement strand
ATTATCAAAAATCTGCGACAAGTACATAAGAACTGCTGATAATCTCTAAAAGTTTTCTTTTCAAAAAAATTTAAAACTAAAATTAAAACTAAACGGTCAATCTTAAAAATGTCACTGATTTGAAGTTTCATAATTATATTTTTTTTTTCTATTAAAATATAATTCTTGCTATTGTATCTTAGTGTCAAATATTATGATTCTAATCCATATTTTAAACAACAATAAAAGTTACAAAACGTAAGAGAAAACGTATTAAAAATAGTACAAATGTGATAAATTTGCGATTTTTATTGAATAAACTATAGATCAGTCTATATTTGAACACGAAAAATATGTATCAGATATGGTTTACAATACGGTTTGCAATTGCTACTTATTAATTTTTGAAAATTGTATACTTACCTAAACTATATTATATAACTTAACCCACATTTATTTCAGTCTAATTTAACAATTAATTATTTCATCAGCAACTAACTCATCCCAGCTTACTTACAATTTACTTAATACATTACTATAGGATTTCAGTTTCGCAAGAATTGGAACATCTTTTAGCAGATTGAATTCAATATACGAGCAATTTAAAAAGGATTTGTTATACTTTTGGTAATATGTAATTTAAATTTAATTAAGAATTTGCATCACCGTTATGGTATTTCCTTTAGCCAAATATCCATTAGCCTTGCATTAAATGTATTCATACTCGAGGGCATTTGCTCATAATACATTTAAATTGTTCAGATTTGTTTGTTAGATACAATTGCATGCGGTTATTGTTAATCCGCATGCGTGTTTTAATTTGCAACACTTTAATGGAAACTATACATGGAATTATGTAAGTTGGATAATTATAGATGTTAAAGTTAAAGTTCATTGTCAATAAATCTAACAATTCAATATCGGGTGAAATATAAACATAACACCTACGAATGACGTTATTGCACGCGGGCAGACAAATTGTTTAAAATCATAATAAATTTCTATTGTTAGACTTAGAGGAATTTAGAACGTGTTGCCTTGAGGTGTCGGGTTCCTCTTCTGATCTGATTTCTATGGATCGTCCTTGTCACCATCATTGCGGATCTTCACCCGCAGAATTAATATGGAATTAGCTGTCTTCGTGCAACTGTTACGCTTATTAAAATATATTTAATTATGATTACCACGTAGACGCATTGAAATTTGCTGCTTCAAGGATTGCTAATTTATTTGTATTCATCAATAATTGTATTAATTGATTAGATTTTATAATATTTCATAAATTGTGTGGGTTGAAATTCTATACAAGCATATAAATTATTGTTAGAATATAAACTTCATTGCTTATATAGTTGCATAGAAATGTAATAATAAACTGCTTACATATTACAAAATCTGATATAATAAAAATATAATTAATGTAACTAAGATATAGAGAGCTATAAATTTTATTTTACAAACATGGTTCTATCATTAAACGCAATTTTAAATTATTTTACAAAAGCATTTCATCAAACATCTTTGTATTCAGAATGGATTATTACGCATCATAGGGTTTTAATAAATGCAATTTGATGGCAAATTTACCGAATAATTGAAATGTGAATTGTTATGTCATATTTTAATACAAACATCTGTTATTGTATTTTTTAGTAAAAACGTAGCAAATGTGAGTACAAATATGGCATGGTACTATTATTTCAATCATATATAGATAAATTATGAAATTTAATTGATATAGGTTTAGTCTCTGATATTAATACAATAAATAGAATGCAAACTTATGAAAGAACTAAAAGAAATATATAAACATTCATTAATTAAATGTAGTTATGTTATATTAAGTTATGAAATAAAAATTTAAACAATTGCGACTAATCCTGCGTTCACTGAACAACGTACTTACCGTAATTGAGCTTCATAATAACTATTGGCAAATTTTTCCAACGACCAAGTGCAAAACTCTACACGCCGACCGTAATCCTCCGGTATATAAAATAATATAAACTGGATGTAACTACTCACGATTTAGTGTTCGCCATACCAAGTTTTGAGACAGACGAAACTCCATTGCGATAGGCATAGTGCTCATTGTAATAATGCATCAATTACATTTATTTCTTTCTTGACAATATTTTCTCTGGCATTACTATATCAATTTATACGTAAACCTAAGTGAACTAACTTCTGGACAGGAAACAGGAAATCTTTGGCAATACTTTCTAGACACTTAAATATCATTATCATTATAGTACCCATACACATACACAAAACCTCTATATTCAGATGCACAAATTCATTTATGTTTAGCTAAGTTTTACTTTTTGCTAAATTATGTTGCTTAAAATCATCAATCGACAATCGGAATTGAGAAGCGATTGTTTGTTATAGTTATTCCAAAGCTGGTTTTTATTTTTATTTACTAGGTTAATGCCAATATGTTAATTGACTAATTTATAATAAACTGGAAACAGTACAAAACATAAAAAAACATTTTAAACATAGGAATTAAAATAAGCAAATAACTTGCGCATGCCCATGTAGTTGCGGTTTTGGTTTCAAATTAGTTTAAAATCAAAATAACATAGCAACAAAACATATAACATTACAACTAAAGAAGGTTTTTTGCGTGTCCCACGAGTTTCATCGGTTGTGGAGTTTATGCCGTAGAATCAGAAAAATGATACGTGGTGATGTTGCAGTACTCTAAAAATTGTTTCCCGTGATATTATGTAATGAAGTTATTTGACGTTTCGTTACGGCCGTATGAACGCAGCATACTAATAAGGACATTAATGATAAAATAAAGAGAAGAGAATCGCATTTAACATACAAAACTAATCTTATATAACAGATAATATACGGTGATTGATACCAGTAGGTAAAAATATATATTTGTGTTTTAAAATTTTATTATAATTTATTTTTATTGGTCTAAATTTTAAGAAAATTAAAGTTCAAACTTACAACTCAGAGTACAGAAGATGGTATGTTTGCTGATAACGGGAGCAATCAGAATGATTCTAACGGCAGCCATGGAAGTACTACTCTCACTACTGCTACTTCACCTAGTCGTGATTGCCAAGGCAAGCGTATAAACTATAGATAAATAAACACATTTCTAATCTTGAGACTCACAGACCGAGTATCACAAACGTCTTGCATAAAGAGAAAACTCTAATGATAAGATAAGACTTTATAAAAGGTTACCGCATTTATAGGTCCTTTGATGTAGTAATAACGTCGCGAGACGAGTGGTTAAAAGAATTATTCGGTCGCGGGGCAGGAAAACATGTTATCTGTATACCATACAGATGGGCCCAAAAAGCAAATGTCACCGGAGCTGGAGGATATGAAGACAAAGACCATGGGAAGCGATATACGCTATCCCTTAGTAAATATGCCTCAGTTTTTTAAGCGGAAGTGGCCGCTATTGAGTGGTGTGCCAAACACATGATAGAGTCGGCATTTCAATTCAACAGATCGATTACCATCCTGTAAGGCAGCATTACAGGCGTTACGATCGTCAGTAATAAAATCCAAACTGGTCTTGGTTACATAGACAGGCACTGGTCCCAAACAACAGAGTACGCCTAGTCTAGACACCAACAAAAAAAAACCAAGACATAGAAAGAAACCTTAAATCCGACCAGATAGTCAAAAAAAGAACAACTAGGATGTTTATTGACCCAGAACCTACATTCGGGATTTTGCACAAAACCGGAAAAGAAATAATCCAACGCAAACTTGTAAAGAAACACAAAAACTTGTGAAAAAACTGTCAGGATTTGTATCACACGAAATTATTCCTAACAGAACCAATAAAAAAATAGTCAAAAGGAAGTATCTCATATGAGTACGCATAGATTGGGTATACAAGCAAATCCATTATGCCGCGGATGTTTGGAGGACGAAGAGACTCCGCAGTATCTGCTGTGTGAATGCAAAGCATCCAACATGCAACACACAGTTTATTTTGGCAAGCGTATGCTAACTCAAGAAGAGCTGAAATCAATCCTTGTCAAAAACGCCTGGACTTCATAGAAGAGACAGAACTGCTAAAGGTGTAAGATGTCAGAGGTGCATAATAAGACCATCATGGCTGCAGTGCTGGGACATTTGACAAGCCACCTCAGAAGGAAAAAAAACTTTACAACTTATGATACAAATCTTACATACTCATTGTATTGATATCGTCATTTGTGCAAGTAGCTTTGTCAGATCAGAAAATAAAAGAATAGTTAGAAGTCAAGATCTTGCCAGTACCGTTTAAGAAATTAACGCTTAAATGCTATTTTTTGTACTTTCTCACGGTTGTAATAATTATGCAAATAATTCTAAAAATACAATACTTTTTGTTTAAAATATCTCATAGAAGTTTTGAGAAACTTGTAGATCGGGTGCAGCATTTTTTCATTAACAAAGTACATTCATGTAAAAATACACAAAGTATGTGTCAACTATTTGGTATCTAAAAAAATGCCGATTAAAACCAATCTTGAACATGAATATTTTTTTGCCTTTTAGTATTAGACACCTAGCAGCAACAATTAAAGCTTGAACATTAAATAAATAAATAGAAAATAAATAAATACTTTGAAAGATCGGATATATGACCAGGAAAAAATTATAATCAAGAAATAAAATTTTCAGATAAGCCCGTTGAACAAAACAGTAATTGATAGTCAATTGAGATGGTTTTTACAAATATAAGATAAACTAAGAAAGTAACATAAAGTGAATGTAAAAAACACAAGCAAAAGAAAAATTTGAAAAGATTGCAAAAAATTAACAACGTAACGTAAAACTAAAATAAATGAAGAACATTTTATAGAAAGAAATTGTTTACCTTGCATAATAAATAAATTTTAAAAAAGTGAAAAGAAACTATATAAAGCTAAGTTTTTTTGCAAAAAACAAAAAATAGTATATAAAAATACAAGTTCAAAACAACATCAATTCAAGCACGCATATAAAATTCCGACACAAGCCGCGTAGCGGTTAGTGAAAATGTGCTGGAAGAACTTTTTGAACGATTGTTTTGTATTATTTCTTTTCTATTTTGCGCCTCTTATCAATAAATTTGTAAAATATACCATATACTAGGGGTGGCCAAATGGTGGCTTGCAAATTGCATGCAACAATATTTAAATGTTATCTAGGTAATACAAATATTCAAGAATAAATATGGAGACAAAAAAGGGTTCACAAAATGTTGGTGTGCGGTTCTGAAGATTTTCAAGTACGTAACTTTCGTTCATGCTGCAAAATGTCTGACCGCCACTGCTATATACTATACTGGAAATCAAAATCTTCTGCGGAACCGTGCCAGCCATAAAAGTTGCCATATTCACTATGGCAATAAGTAACCCTCAACAGCATAAAGTTGGCAAAGAAAATACTATCTATATTAGTGACAGTGACAAACAATATCATGAGTGACAGTGACAATATGAAGAACCAATAAGCACATTTTCTTAGAAAAAATGGATTTCAATGGTTCACATCAAAAAGACGTTCTCCGACGGCTTTCCCTTTTCTTATAAAAATGATTCCTCAAATTGTTTTTATTATTTTGCCTAAAACTGGAACAAATGCGGCCAAATTAAAGTTATTGGTAAAATCAATTTTAATCATAATGCAATTTTTTTTTACCAATAGTTTTAATTTGTGTGAACCACCGCCGCACTAATAATTTATTATCAAGTGGTTGAATATTAATCCCTCCTTTTTATATTTTTGTCAATTAAATATCAGTTTACCACCTCTACTTCAGTTTATCAACCATCTTTACACATCAACGAGGTAAAAAATCAAACAGCAAATATAGGTCAATTCCGTAAATTATTTATTTAACATCAAACTAAATGCCGTATGTTTCGAAAACCACCATCCTCGGCGCTAAAGAAAAGGCAATCAATTTTAAGATTACATAATTACTACTAATATTTTAGAAATTTAAATTAAGAAGACAAGAAATATATTGTTAAAATTTGTACTTATTAATGTTCTTTCCATAACTTGTGTTTAATTTTTTTAAAGTGAAAATTTTAATTGATATGTGAGTGACCATTTTATTATATGGAACTCTTGCTACTGAATGAAATTATATATGTTAAGTGAAAAAAACCACTCTTTTTGGTATAGAAACGTTTGTAAATTATTGATAACATTTATATTTAGAATTAGAAAGTCGGATTTCGGAAAAAAATTACTTGTCTTGATATATATTTTATTTTATATTTAATAATTTATTATGGTTTACCTAAAATTGTTAGTAATTATATTATTATAATTGATAATTAATATTGTCTGTGTTAGTATTGTAATTGAAAGTTCTGTTAATATGGATATGTAACAACTTACTTTGTTGTTTTTTAAAATTGAGTTTGATATTTAAGATTTTAACATTGTTAAAATTGAAATTATGACAGATTAATGTATGATGTGATAGGTCTGTATTTTCAAATCTGTTTATAAAGCCTTTTTTATCGCTATTTACCCGATCTATTAATTTTTTATTTGATTAGCTAATATACTTAAGTTATAACAAGGAATCAAGTATGCTGCATATTTTTTTCAATTTGTTAGAGTTTTGTCTTTTATTTTCAAAATAAGTTACTTACTGTTATTGTATTCCTTATATATGTAATTTTTATAGAATCATCCATCTTTAATTCTACTTTTAATATAGGAAAAAGTATACCATTGTTTATTAGTGAATTTTTTGTCTTCGAAGGAACGTTTTTTTTCTTCATATTATTACAATATGAATCAGTTTTTAAGGTAGTTATTAAAGAATGATTTTTCTTCTAATAAACGCTAATTATCACTCCAGAATCTCTGATTGCTTAAAGTTTAAATTCTTTTTATGTTCATATTTATGATGTTTTTACATAACAATCTAGAGATCAGTAGAGTTGTTTAGATTTAAAACTGAAATTTTATTTAATAATAATAGTATTTGAAATTTTCGAAAAAGCAATATAATAAAATTTATATTTTAAATGAGATATATGATTTTTAATACTTCTTATACATATTCCATAAAATGGCATAAATTTAAGATAAATAATTAAAAGAAATTTTCTGAAATATTTCATATACGAATTACCAAAAGTTATAACTAACTATCCCTATCATTAATAATTACAGCAATTTTGACATCTCTACGATTAGATTTTGTAATAACACGCTACAAAACGATACTGTATGTCCCTGACAGTTTACACAAAAAATATAAACCATATTTAGTATTCATTCTAAAAATTATAAAATTTACATTATTTATCTTTTTTCGCATTTACTCTCATTATCAATAGTAATAAATGTTTAAAAATGACATTAAATGCAGAAATAATTATTTGTTTTGTACATTGTTTATAAAACAAGCTAAATTAAGAATTTTTTCTTATTTTAAGAATTAATTGTGTAGTTTTAATATTTTATTAATTTCAGAAAAAAATATAATTGAATTCCATCATTTTATTACTTCAAATAATGAATATATTTAGTGTAATAGTATTCTAATAACGTTCTCTTCTTATAGGTTTTGTGGATTCAATTGAACCGTACCAAGAAAATTGAAACATTGGAACATTCAGTTTAGTAAATTTAAAAATAGCTTTATATTTTCCTGGTACCATATTGGGCGGAAAATCCTTGTCGTCTGGTAATAAGTTTGATAAATAGTAGGTGTTCTGAAAAAAAATAGCTATTAATAGCTTAAAAAATATAAACAACAAAATACTTTTTTAATTGGACACTTTGAAAAGTTGCTATATTTTTGCAGCTGGTCCCATGTACCAAATATATTCTTATCGAGCATCTTGCAATAATCAAAAGTAGCTAATCCGGCTGACCAAGTTTTATACTCGTTACTTAAAAACATATACGGTTGAACCATCATCTAAAACACAACAAATTTGCAAACTAAAATATATTTACCATTATATTCTTACAGTTAATTCTTCTACGTCTTTTATTATAACAAATTTTATGATAAACGATTTGATAGTTCTGTTAATTTTAATATTGGTAATTGAAAAAGTTGAGTAATATTCCTTGTTATAAAAATCAGTAACTGCATGATCAAGCACTAATCGGAAATTCTGTTTAGTAAAAATTGCCTAAAATATTTAAAAATTGAAAAATAATTATTTTTAAGTAATATGTAACAATTTAATTTTACCTGAATATTGATACATAGATAAATCTTAAAAAATAAATGCATATTATTCACTTACAATCAAGTGTTTGAATGAAATAATTGTTAGTTTCAATATCTATATATATATATACTCGTGCGAGTATAAATAAATCATAAAGATAACATGATAGCAATGATGTAATTTTATTTCAATTAAATTTGTTGTGAACTAATGGACAAAACTATAACCTATCATTTTCTTAAATAATAGAGTCATTAAAGAAAGATGACACAGATAGTTACTTAGATAACCTTAGTCAAAATTGTGATACATACATGAGCAAAATGAGTAAACTCCTAGCTTTCTGGTGTTGCACAATTATTTTAAATAGAAAATATTAATATACATTAGCACTAAAACTGAGCTACAATTTTTACTTGTTATAAATAAATAATAAAATAATATTGTGTTTTATGCTATGTGTACACCTAAGAGTAACTTTTGAGAGTTGCTGCTAACAGCTACTGTTTTGCCTTTCTATTTCGATGATCCTTAAATGTATGGTTTCATAAAATGTTTTCCTTATAAATATTAATTAATTCAATAATATCCATGTTTGACCATATTTTCTCATATCTATGCAAAATATTATTACGGAAACTCGCAGACAACTCTCAGCAATATAGAACCGCGTTTGACTTTTGAGAATAACTGTTGACATAAATATTTGTAGCGAGAAACCCAGCTCAGCTGTCTGAGAGTTTAAAAGCGCCTGCTTTCGTTCACATAAAAGGAACCCCTCAGAGTAACTATTGAAAGTTAATATATCAGGTGGGAATGTAACTTTAGATAGTATTTTATCCATGCAAGAATGTTCAAATGCAAGCTCAAAACTTAAGCGTTTAATTTTTAAGTGGACAAATTGAATCTAAAATACGAATGCGTTTTATCCTTAATCACCATATTTTTGAAATCAGAATGAGTAAAAACAAAACAAAAAAATATTTGTATTTGCACAATAAAATGTGGTGCCATTGAGTGGGTTTATAATAAAAGTTGGCAGTTTTAATTCTATATTTATTTTATAGGTCACTTTATACTTTTCCAAAATGCGGATAAAAGTCCAATTATAAAGTAATTGAAGTAATTGTTAAAAAATATATACAAACAACTAATTTAATTATTAATTTTAATGATTATTAACAGCTTATTTATACAGTTTAAAACAGCTTTTCATATAATACAATAAAGTGTATTTGTGAAAGATATGCAATGTTTGGCATGGTTAGAACATGGATAGGTGCCTAGACGGCTACGTACCAATACTATTTGCCATTGGAAAACAATTAATTGCGTTCTAGTTATTGGAGACATATATACGGTTAAAAAAGTTGAGGTCCAGTTCTGTTAAACCCAACATAAAGTATCCGTACTAAGAAAAAGAATAAATAAAAAGAATAAATAATTTAATTCTAAAGGAGATATTCTACAAGATTTTCTCTTATCCCCTTTTCTATACAACTTTTAAGTACAATATATTGATGACACTGTACTAATATCACATGCAAAGACTTTTAATCCAATACTTATAATCTTTGACAAACACAATCCAAAAATGATTTTAAACATAGATATTACACGCCAATCTCAACAACGCTTAACTATTTATCTCGTATCATCGTATATCCGGCTTTAAATCAGACTCCCAAGCCTTAAAGACCAAATGCACCATTTCTGCTAATTCTTTCAGTGACAAATATATAAAGACAAAGTCATAAATGGTATAACAGCAACACATATTAAAAAAACCACAAGCAGGCTATTACTAGATTATATCAAACATTTTTTCCTTTTCCTACTACACTATTAACATGTTGCCAAACAAATTTCTTTCCATAAACTAGAACAAAAATGTGTAACCCAAATAATCTGTTACACTCCAATATGCATCAAATTATTATATTAATTCTCTAAAATTATGACAGTTTTTACATTTACAGTAAACTACCAAACAATTTTTGTATATACACATAAACTTGAAATACAAAAAAACAAAAAAATATAAATCCTTAACTAACGTTATTTTGAAAAAAAAATCATTTTAGTAAAAACACCGACATACCTGACAACAATTGACAATGCGTTTTTTTAACATACAAACATTATAACTACCTACTATCACTCTTATAAAAACATATCATATTTTATAATACCAGAATCATCCCTAACATATCTATAAATATTTAGCTTGTTGAGTTCCCTATAAGTATATTACTTAAAAATCTTCTGCTTGTTGGAAAAATGACTTTTGTCAAATTTAAAATTAAAAATATTATGCAGAGAAAACAATTACTAAGGTGTACTGATAATCTCCTATGAAGAATAAAATAATTGTATGCATTTCATTATTATCGATTGTAACGGTGTGGATTTGTATAATTGAGTATAAACTTTTTACTTAATCAATTTAATTGTATGCCAGATATGCATTGTGATATTGGTAGTCTGTAAATTCTATTGGTTATTGTAGGTTGTTGTTGGTTGTTGTTGTTCGTTGTTATTGATAGTTAGTTGTGCAAATAATCTTTATAAAAAACTAACTAAATGTAGATAGTTAGTCTAGTTTTCTTTAAATTTTACAAAAAGAGCACACAATCACTCACTTTGGCTTCATAATTATTTGTGGTGGCACTAAACACGCTATTTAAGTATTTGGCTCATTTTGTTATAATGCGATGCGGAAATCACTAAGGTGCACTGTTAATCTCTTATCAAAAGTGAAACAAGTGCATGCATTTGCTTGTTGCCGCTCGTAACGGTGTGGATTTGGATAATTGATAATACTTTTTTTTATTTACTCATTGTGATTCTATAGCTAGATAAGCGTTGAGATACCGGTTGCTTGCAAATTCCATTGGTTGTTCTAGATAGTTTGGTTAATTTCCTTTATCGTTTACAAGAAGGGCGCACAACTACTTACTTTGATTTTATTATATAAACTGTTGAAAAATTGCATCCCAAACTGTAAATGCTTAATGACTACTTGACGAGAAACTTTCCATTTTACTAGTGTCTTTTACAACTTAGTTAAATGAACAAGTTAACTTTTTTTTTTAATTTTACAATTTTTCTTTATTCCTAAAATAAAGCAAAATCTTTAGAATGAAACCAAAAACATTGAGCAAATGGAGCATAATATATTTTTTATGAAAAAATTGAGGTATGTACAAATTGATTAAAAAATTGTGTTTTATAAATATTAAACAATATGTATTATAAAAAGAACTTCTTTTAAGATTTTTGACTATTTGAAACCAAATTTTACCTAACGTAAAACAAATTTGTTGCTAAAAACTGTTTTTTTATTTAAAACTTCACATAGAAGGTTTTATAAAATTTCTTCTTCAAGATTTTAAATAAGTACATACATTTTTTAGAGCATGTTGTTGTTGGGTTATTTAGGCGTAGATATTAAAACTTTGATAGGAGTTATTCATCCTTCCATATGTTGGTTAATAGATAAAAATGAATATACTTTATATGCTGGTTAATTTATTTAATTTTTACTTGACCGGTTTTTTCAACCATCAGGAGTAATCTCGTACAATTAAAAATGGTTATAAAGATATATATTGATTTTTTTTAACAATTTTTAATCGTACGACGTTACTCCTGATGATGGCTTAAGCTAAAACTGGTTGAGTAGAAATTAAATAAATTAACTATATATACAAGGTATAGTCTAATTTAAAATTTTGTATAACATAAATCTGATATACTATAGCTAGAATGACTTTACAAGTAGTAGCACTAGCACACAACTTGTTATTTGTTTGATGATTCACTTTGGAATTTACTAATTTCTAATTTCAACTTTAAACTGTTAAACGCTTAAATAGACAAATGTTACTTCCGTGCGAAGCGATGTTGGGTATTTAAATTTTTAACCAATAAATTTTCGTGCCTTAAATTTTTCTCTATACCGCTGCTTCTAATTGAAACTATAGAGATGAAAGCAAACAGCTTTAAAATGAAACTTCCTATATGCTATAGCAAATATTGAAACCCATTGCTCGCGTCTTAAGTGTTAAATCATACATAACTATTCCTAACAATACCAATAAAAAAAAGCCAAACTGTAGTTTTGCAATTAACGTCAAATTAAACTTTGAGAGCTTATAAAACCTTCAACCAAACGATGTGTAAAAAGAAATAAAAAAATATCTTGATGCAAATCTTTTGAGGAGGAGAAAACTATGCAACTGTTACTATCTAAAAGCATACAACACACGTAACAGCGCACATGCTGTACATAAAAAATAAATAAATGTTGTATATAAAAAAGAAAAAAGAATTAAAAACATAATTCTCTTAAAAAAGATAAAAATAATTGCCAAATAAGATGCTACCGACAAACAATAGGCACAATACGTACTACCTATTTTATAAAAACATAAATATAATATAAATATGAATAATGATGATATAGTAGACATAAACATCAAGCATTTTGATTGACTAATTCAATTATTTACAATGTTTAAGTAATTTATTTTATTAGGTACATTTTGCCAATGTATATTTTTATTATTTAGCATATAAATAATATTTATTAAAAACTTTACATTTTATTTTATATAATAGAATGAAATTTATTTTTGAAGATATTGTTAAAAACACATTAAATTTAATTTTTTCTTCTTAGCGGTTTATTAGATTCAATTGATCCATAATAGGAAAATTGATTTAGTAGAACTTTGTTGCTGGTGGTAAATTTGACTTGGAGTTTATATTTTCC
>JARJEC010136125.1:0-14018 GCA_030264575.1 Tachinus sp. AB-2021 | reverse complement strand
ATTCAACTTTAATAACAAATATGTTTGGTAAAAAGAAAAAATCAAGAATACCTTTGGTGACGACAATTTGTGCACTTGTACTTTTGGTCCACGGGCTCAACAATCTATATTCGTTAATCCAATCAAAGAAACTGAATTAAAAAATCAATAATATTGCTGAAAACAAACAAATCGCCTGTCGACAACGTATCTGTAGAAACTGATCTATGTTTTTCACATTAGTTCAAAGTGGTGAATTTCGAACAATTTTGGAAACAGCTGCTGTAATTCCACTTCATAAGAAGAATGATGCCCAGAGCTTAAACAATTATAGACCTATATATTGATATAGTTTCTTGTTTTCCAAAAATTTATTTATTGTCGCATTATGAATGTGTAAAACAATAGCTGGACCAAGATATGTATGTAGCAAAAATAATATTTGATTTGTGTATTGCTTTTGACATTATACAATTGAATTTTTTTATAAGAAAGTTAAAAAACATAAATAAAAAATAAAAAGATTTAAAATGGATTAAATCTTTCTTTACAAAAAGAAAAATTGTTGCAATGCTAAATGGTGGCAGATCATAATAATATGTTGTACATATTATCTACAACATATTATTCTCTTCAAGGATCTGTAATTGGACTACTAATATTTTTAATATTTATAAATGATTTGCCCAACTTTATTAAAGCCGATTTATTGCTAATGTTTGCTGATGTTTCCAGAATAATTTTATTTTTAACATTTTGCAATTTAGAGATAGAAAAAAACAAATTAGTATCAGATTTTGTGTCTAATATGTTTATTTTAAATCCCGGAGAAACTGTCAGCATTCAATCTACAACATAAAAGCACCAAATAGCAAACATTTACTTCCTAGGAAAGAGCATGGATTGAGCACAAAATATTTATGATGTATATTTGACATCAACTTAAGTGGAACCAAAATATTGCATTTTGCAATTCTTAACATGAAAAGATTTCTAAACGTTGATTCTTTAATAAACGTTTAATACGCAATAGTACGATGTTCTTTCGAGCTTCCAACAAGGATTTCGCTAAAATAGATCGGTTGAAACTTCAGCTTGTGAATTACTTAAATTTGTTATTTGCGAGACAGATCAAAATAAATATCTCATTGCTCTGTTCTTTGATTTAAAACTTGCGTTTGACTGTGTTGATTTTGAATATTTAAAAAAAGTTGCATAGTCTTGGTTTCAGAGGTCCTATATATAATTTTATTATTTCTTATCTTACGTGTAGAAAAATGTATGTAAAATTAAGTAACATTATATCTGATTTACGTGATTTAATAATTGGTGTTCCACATGGTTCGGTGCTTGGACCTTTGCTTTTTTTTGTGGTTCATAAACGACTTACCCGAATTTATAATAGAAGGATAGGTTTTGATGTTTGCCGATGACACCGCTGTGATAATATCTGCGGAAACTTTGGAAGCATTATTAATAAAAATAAAAATTGTTATATCTCAATTTAACGCTTGGTGTTTAAAGAATAAAGTAATAGTAAATCATACCAAAACAGACTGTGTGTTTTTTTCTAAGCGTAGATCTCTTCCGAAAGACTTTGTTATTGAAGTGAATGATATTGTGTATGAAATAAATAAATCTTGCATATATTTAGGCCTTGTTATTGAATCAAAACCCTCTAGTGGTAAGTGGTTCGGATTCCACGTTAAATTGTAGGTCCCATATGTTTGTGTAGAACTATAATCGCACACCACAACCATATGTGAGGGGCGCCTACACTCTGTCAAGAGTACGGCACCATAAGAAGAAGAAGATTAATTCAAAACTAAATTGGGCGGACAATAAAAATAGTGTTGTAGACAAGTTAAATTGATCTGTTTTTGCAATATTGCAACTGAAGCAATTTTTATCATTGAAGGCTTTGTTGAACATGTATTATGGTCTTGTGTATTCACATATGTCGTATATGATTTTATTATGGGGTCGCTCAATTAAATCACAAAGAATTTTCGTATTGCAAACGAGAATTATTCATCTAATTTATAATTTGAGTTATAGGGATTCATGTAACGACGTTTTTATTGAGAACAAAATTTTGACGCTACCATTAATATATGTTTACACGACTCTCTGCTACGTAAAATCAAATCCAACAGATTTTGAAACACTTTCTCAACACCACAACTATAATACACGGCATGTATCATCGTTAACAGTAAGTTTACACAAAACCTAACTTTTTCACAAATCTTATTTTAATACTGGCATTGCATTGTTTAATAAACTGAAAGTTGAAACCCAATTTTTATGTTATTCTAAATTTAAATCATCAGTTAAAAACTATCTATTGTCAAACGCATGTTGCAACATCGAAGAATTTTTAAATGGTCCTATTTTTGATATATAGTAAATGTTATTAGAATTTTAAGAAATATACAGTGTATTTTATAATATTTGTAGTTGTATTGTTCTTTGACTATTCATATCCAAATGTATTTGGCTTTCATGAATAAATCTATATCTATCTATCTATCTATTTATGTATACTCTCACATAAGTTACAACGTTGTAATTAATGACAGAGCAGAAACAAATTGTAATAATAATAATAATAATTGTTAACATATCTCCAAATATTAAATCATAATTCTTATGTTCTCCATGAAATATAATGAGATTTGCAGACCTTATTTTAGGCAATATTCTATACTAATACTTACAGTACCATCAATCTAGATCTGGAAATTAATTGTGCATACTAGAAATATGTTACAAGTAACAGCAATAATAATCTTTTTTTTACTTTATTGTTACTAAATATTAAGTATAGAGTTTTACCCGTCAAAGACAATTGTTTGAAGCGACTCTAAAATTAATGTCTGAAAATTTCATGATCAAATAATAATTACTTTATTAAAATGAAAGAGACATGGTGCTTTTGATGTGTAGCGGTAGTACTAGAAAAGTAGAGAATGCCTACACAATTTTCAACGGTAGTGCTGTGAGAAAAACACAATTATTATTGAGAAGGCTTATTTTGTTAATATAAGTATGTACAATGCTACAAAAATTTGTTAGTAGAATATTCAACTCTATAATCACTAAAAACTTAATATGATTAATTTGAAAATAAAGAAACGGTAAATAAAATGTTTCTCATTTATTTCTTGTGTTAAAAATTCCTAGCAAAGACCAATGTACAATGAACATTTAATGTAACAAATGAAGTGGACACGATTTATTGGAGTTATAAATTAAAAAAATATTAAATATAAATTTTATTCAACAATAAAGGTATACAAAATAAATAGGGCCCGTATCACAGATGCTTATGTTGGAGCCTTTCAGATAGTCAACTACACTGTTTGTAGACTACTTAACATACTAATTGGTTTGCAAATAATATTGTAAAATTAAAAAATAGTAATTTAACAAATAAACCAACAAATTATATTAAATATAGTATTAACAGCGCAATCTGACAATGACTTAATAGTGTGAATTGAGTACATATATTAAACATACGAACAAAACATAGTCATAGTCAGCTTATGCTGGGACTACCATATTATCGATTAGGGTACTTAAAGTAATTTTATATCAACAAAAATTACCTAAGCAATTGTATTTTTAACCAGAGTACAGATTAGACATAAAGATTTAGCAAGAAAGCAGCTCTATTTGTGATTCATAAATCTTTATTAGTGAAACATAGATGGAGTTTCATTGTGTAGTATAAACTTCGAAAGAAACATTCTATTGAGACTTTTAATAAAACATAGTTAAAGCTGCTTTGAAACAACTAATTGCAACTTCAGCTTTAATATAACACGCATTTTAAGTACTAGTTTGGGTCCGCAGAAAAATCGAACCAGTTCGAGACTAATTCAGATATGATTTGAACTAGTCGGAACAATGATGTGTTAAAACTTTGAAACGCAAAAAGTTTAGTTTAGTTTGTTTTAGTTGACGAACAGCCACCGGGTGTGTTGAAGCAACAATCTTCTAGTTCAAAATTAGTCAAGAGTTGAACTGGAACCACAAAAGTCCCATTCCCCAACTAATTTGTATCAAGTTCTAGGGCTTGTTGGAACCAGTTTATTGTAAACAACAAAAATTATACTGAAATAAAAAGTTGTTTATTTTAACTTTATCCAACATCAAAGCACCTAGCAAAGCCAGACAATTAGATAGATGGAACCTCAGACCTTCATCTATACATCTATATTAATTAAAAATACATTTAATTTTTTTTTACTAAATAGGTGACTTATATAACTCATCTGAAGGAAACTATTTGAACAAATCAACTGAATATAAAATTAAATCAAATTTGATGACATTATAAATTAAAATGTTAAAGACCATGTCTGGTTAAATTTACTAGAATTTGTTTAGTTAAAAATCCCAATAGTTGCTTAATTATACAATTTGTCACGTTTTGGCTGGGTTACGTTATTTAATGTCAGATCACATAGGTTAAGATAGCCTGCAAGTAAGTGGTTTGTAGATTGCGAAATAATAATTGATAGGAGTCCAAATGGTAATGTGAATTGTAACTCCTACTTGCGGATTATCGTGTGCGTCCGTAATTTTCGCATATACTAGGTTCTGTTATTAATGTTCTGCTTTTCTAATGTCCAGCCACTGGACAGTACCAGCTTAATTTTATTTTTAAGCTGCAAATTCAAACGCTTATCAATCATTATTGAACGCCTTGTACTTATTGTTTAGTGAAATTGCAAATAGAAAACTGTAAAGTCTAAATCTGTACTCGTTGCATATATTCAATTAATCTAATCTCATGGAATCTGAACATGCGTGATGGATGCGATAATTTACATACACAATTCCTGAACAATGCCAATAATATAAGGCTAATACAATAATTATGTGCCACCATTGGTGAGAGTGGCCCAGATAATCAAATTTCCCCGCATAGAAACGCTCAGGGATTTTAGTTAAATAGATGAAAAATGCAGTTCCGCTAATTCCATACATTCCAAGGACTCTGGGTAACAAAAGCTGAAATATATAAAATAAAATAATTGAACAGTTTAATTATTTATAACTAGCTGTGTCCAGTGGAGTTGGAATGGCGTGCAGTCACAGTTTTTTGATCCATCACCGCTATTTTTTGTTCTTTACTGATAAAATTTACTCTCATCAGAATGAAACAAAATAAAATTAAGAAAATAAGCAATTTTTCATAGAATGCACACGAAAAAGTCAAATATTGTAGCTTTATATATTGAATATTAAATACCAACCTCAACAACTGGATGATTCAATCCTCCCATTTCGATAGTCCAGTGTATCGTTGGAACAACGCCGTATGCAGCCCAAGCCACAAACACCAGCATTTTAACATTTGAGTCAATATTTAAACGCGGCCATTGGAGTATCATTGCAATTATAAATATTAACGTAACTGTAATTATGTAAAACTTTTGCCAGTACTGAAATAAAACAAAAGAAATAGTCACAAGCAAATTGAAATAATGAGTACTAATTATTTTCTTAATACATTATTAAATTAATAATAATTTTTGAGGTAAAACTTTTATAGCGTGTTAGTGAGTTCGTAAAAATTGAAACGGCATTCAAATGAAATAATTTGAGGAGAAAGGGATTAGGGTACAAGTAGTCGGTAAATGGTAATAGAAACTGGGAACGAGTGCGGAGCATTCCCTCTATGTATTGGCGACTGAGTGGCTGTGCACAAATAAAAAAGAAATGAAAATGTAATTTTATATATATTGTTCAAAATAATGAACATATTTAGATATTTGAAACGGGGTTGCTCAAACTGATATTTTATACAGGCTAGTTAAAAGTAATGGACATATTTTACATGTTATACATTTAATTAATTTTTTGAATTTGTGGGTAAATATGTTTTAATATTTAATTTTAATATGCTAAATTCCTGCCATCCGCTTTAGAAGTTTTACTTCAATTATATTCTTATAAAGGTGAGCACACTTAAAAAAAAAATAGATTTAATATATGAAAAATAGTTTTACTAATTTATAATACAATACTATATAATTTTGGATATTAGATGTAGATAAATTTGTTCACCGCTATATTTTTGTGCATAATTATGTTGTGTGTTTTAATTTAATAGACCAGTAATGTTATTTATTTATGTTTTTTACCAGAAACTCAAAAGAAACCGGAACCGGAACAAGCATAGTTTCTAGAGGTTGGAACCGGTTTTAAGCGGTTTTGTGTTATATTTTATTTGTTAAATATTACATTTTTACAAATTTCTAAGTACAATGTGACTATTTAAATGTTACTCAAAACCTAAAAATGAGTAGAAGCAGATACAAAATATAAAAGATATGTCACCACATCAATTTCACTTATTTTGAATTTTTAGATTTGGACTATTTCTGATTTTGAGTTTAAAAAACTTATTATATCTTATTTTAATTTTATTTGGGCTTTTTATGTTCTTTTTAATATTGAATATTTACAAAATAAATATTTTTAAAATTTAATATTAACAACCAAATTTAATTTTTAATAGTAAAACATCAATTAAAAAGAATAATCTTCTATCAATAAATGTCATGTAAGTATAATTACCAAATTGGAATAAAAAACTTTCACTGTAACTTTGTTCATTTTTTACTGGCATTTTTGATTATTATAAAGCCCCTCTGCTTTTTTATGTGCTTTTAAGCAGCTTATTTAAAAAAGAATATTGAAATCCGCGTTCTAGTGATAAAGCTCTCTCGAGCTAATTTTGCGAGATGAGCTATGGTAGATAAAAATTTTTCTATAATTTTTCCATTCCAAGGAAAACGTGGTTTTTTTTAATCAGACGGTTTAGATCTTATTTGGTTCTTTTTTTAAGTTATGAAAACAGGACTCACACATTTTATTTTTCTATGTAAAATCCAGTGTCACAATCAGTATTTTTTTAATGGAAACTAGTGTGAGCTATATAAAATTTCTACACAAGTCAGTTTTTTTGGTTTCAAATTGTTCATCTAACGTTATTAATATTTATTTTAAATTGTAAAACTTAATTTATGACAAGTAAAATAAAGAAAACTTGTTTTAATTGAAAATAAGTTTTTTAATTTTTTTATAGTAACAATCGCCCTTGCAAAAATAAAATAAAATCAATATAATATTAGTTTATTCGTTATTAGCTCCTTGTTAATTTGTATATAGTAATAAAAAATATAGTCCATTTTTATTGTCAGAAAATCTAATAAACGATACACAATCTTAAACTTATAAAAAAAGAAGTAATCTGCACTCTAATATTATATAAACTTTTGAAATAAAACTCAAGTAAGCAAAGGAAATTATCTAAAAAAATAAAAATATAAATTTTGAACACAAATTTACAGACACACAATTATCATTAATAAAACTGTGGTTTTAATTTTTTAAAAGTAATATTCTACTTAAATATTATTATTAAAAAAGTCAAAGTGAGTGAGTGAAAATTCTTATTAAGTTTTCTTAAAATTAGAGAGCTCATTTATAAGTTTAAGATGGTACTGCATTAATATTTTTTTGTTCAGATTTTTTTTTGTTTTCAAAATATGTTGATACAAAGGGTGTCCCATTTTAAAAATGATATTTTTGTGAATATCTTTGGTAATTTAATCGATGTTGTAACTTATATAATAACAAAGTTAACAATTCGGAACGGATAATTTGGGACTTTATTGTTGAATGGGGATAAAATTCTACATTTTATAAAATATTATGTACTACAGATCTGTCACAAATCATTTGAATAAGATTTATATCGCAAGTCATAAATCAATTCCAAAATAAAAATGATTTGAGTCTTAAGTCATTTTATATTTAAATCATTTTGTTTAAATTTTAAAAAATAATCAATAATAACAAAAAATCGTATATGGAAAGTTATTTAATTTAAATCATATTTATTTGATTCATCTTTAAATCATTTAAATCATTTTATTTGATTTAATTCTTATCAAAACTATTGGTCAACTTGAAAACGGTTTAAATCAAAAGACTTAAATCAAGAAAATAAAAAACGATTTAAAATCAAACGTTAAGTTAAAAAATAATTTAAATAAATAAATGATATATATCATTAGGAATGTGACAGCTCTGATGCGATATAATTTTTATTTAAAAAAAATGTTAACAACGGCATTAAATTCTACGTAAAATATGCCTATGTTAGTTCGATTTCCATAACTTTAGAAATAATCAAATAAAGGCCTTAATAAAAACCGGTTAATTTAAAAAATCACGTTTCCTAGAAATCAAAAAAATATATTAAAAAAATCATTTAATTACCATAAGGCATATGCTTAGTAAAGTCAAAATATAGCCACCCTGTACAATCTAATATTTTTCCATATAACTGCGCAAAATTTGGGAATCGTTTAGCCAAGTTTGTCTATTGAGGATACAAGACTAATTTTCTTTGTTCTCTAAGTCTATCTCTGACAAAAAATAAATCAATAAACAAAAAATCTAAAAATATCAACAAAATAACAGTTAAAATAACGGTTAAAATAGTTTTGTTATTCAAAAGTTGCAAATTTAAACACAAAACTTATAAACAATTTGAATTTGGATTCGGAAAAATTACTAAAGACGCTTCTTTTGCAACAAATCTCATGAAAATTGCAACTTATGACGTTGGTTGGTAATCGACTTAAATTGAGTTTTATGAAGAATAAAACAACAATAAAATTAAAAAGTTATACTAAAAAAACTTAAAAAATGCAGTTAAAAATCACATAATTTTAAATAATGGCAAAAAAACTCACCAAAAGTTGCAATTTGTAACATTATTATTTATACAATAAAACTATCTATCTAAAAATAAAAATTTAGAAAAGACATATTTTAAAAATTGAAATTATGATTTTTGCTAGAAAACCTACACAATAAAATGCAATTGATAGGAAACGAAACCTGCCTTTGATTAAAAAAGCCATTATAAGTTGATTTACAAGACGAAAAAACTGAGAACGCAGTTTGCAACTTATAGTATAAACGCAACTTGAACGAAAATGAGCGCATTATATATTATAAAATAATAAAATCTTATTTACTCGTTTCCATAAGTCAATTTAAAATTTGCATAAAAAGTTTGGGTAGTTGTTAATTGGATATCACGTTTTATAAATGCTCGATGATGCACAGGGTAATCTGGGAGGATTCAGAGAAACTATAGGGGTAAAGTAAAGTAAAATAATAATTTTACTTTAGGCCATTTTAAACGGAAAAATTTTTATCAACTTAGGCCCGATTCGGAAAGATTTAAACCATAATTTGGGATTGTTAAAGAACGTTTTTACGACATAATAAAATTTAAACTTTTCATTTTATTAAATTAAAGAATTACTCATTTATATTCATTTATTTCATAATTTGGAAAATTAATATATATATATATATATATATATATATATATATATATATATATATATTAATGACTATTATTAAAATATTACGCTGGTAAAATAAATAAAATTAACTTACCAGATGACACCAGAAAGCGAAGTATATCCCCGAGGTATAAATCGCCAGCAAGCTGAGAGCAATTCCAAACAAATCAAAACTAAGGAAACAATGGAAATCTCTCTCCGATCTGCACGAAAACGTGTGATACATGGATGACAGTATCATGCATGCCTTAAACATTAAAATGGTTAGTATATTAACTGATACAATTAAATTGTTATAAATACCATGAAACAGAATAATACTTTTGCTACAATTATTTTATCGCCAAAATGGGCGTGTATATTTAAAGCTACTACGTCGCACACTGTCAATCCTGCGAACAGCATGAATCCGAATATATGCGACCATATATTGATAGTTTCGTTCGTCCACCAGAATATGCTGCAAAGGATTCAATTCAAATTATAATTTGAGATTATGTACAATATGTAATTGATTACCTTTCTATGCATAATTTGGTGTTTAATATTCCCCTATACCCCGATAAAATAAATTTGTTATGAGCTAGATATTTAGGAGCTTCCTCAAATCTAAGAAGTCGCATCCGTTTTTCCGATTTCATTTGGCCATTGATTAATTTTTCTTCGGTTTCGTTTTTGGCGCCGGTTGGCGGTGGCTCCGGTTTTTTACCATTATTTGTGCACTAAAAATATATTAAATAATATTTATTTTGGGAATTAAACTGGCAATAGGACAAAAAAATTAGGCATACGTTTCGGAGAAACACTTATCTTCTTCCTCAGCGCATAATAACGAAATATAACTAAAAAATTAATTACAACATTTATGCACGTGGGTTGTCGTGTTGGCATTTGATTAGCAAATGTTCACGAGAACCAGACCTATTGCCACAAAATGCATTAATTAAATTCCAACACGACAATGCACATGCATAAACGTTGCAATTATTTTTTTAGTTATATTTAGTTATTATGCGCTGAGGACGAAGATAAGTGTTTCTCCGAGACGTAGGTCTAATAAAAGGTTTTTATAAAATGAATTTTTTGGTCCTATTGCCAGTTTAATTCCCAATTTATATTAGAAGGACGTCTATTGAACTCATTAAGTAATAGATGTTAATAAAAGCCAATAATAATAATAAAAGCCAATAAATATAAATAAAATCCAAGCAATCAATCAAGAATACGTTAGAAATTCCAAAAAAATACAGTAAATTAGAAGATTAAAAAAATGCACAAAGATACGAGTCAATGATTAAAAATCCCAAAAACATCGTGTTAAAAAATTACCAGAAAATGCGATTTTTATTTGAAACAAAAGAAATGTAATTAAATATAAAAAACACAACAAATAGAAAAAAATATTATTCGCTTAAAAAGTAATTTTGTGTCGGCATAATATTTTTTGCAACACATACATTCAAGAAAGGATTAATTTTCAAGCAACAAAAATAGTTTGTTAGATTATGATAAGTCATCGTCATCATCAAGAAGATGCAGCGAAATTAATAAATAGAAACCGACCAATTAGTTTGCATTAACTTTCAATTGCGCTCGAGAAGAAGTTGTGAAAGTGGATTGCATTTACCTTGTCCTCTGTGCAGCAGGTTTCATTGTCGCTCTGCTTCGGAATCTCGTGATGTAGCGCCACAGTCATGTTTCATTTGAGCCTCACTCTTTTTTAAACACCTGAAATAAGTAAACAACAATTTACAATCGATATTAATTTTGTTTTCTAAAAAAAATTTCCATTTGATTAGTTCGCTAAAAAAATATTTTTTAAATGTTTTAATTATTTTTTAATATATTTTTACGGTGCGCAATCTGCCTTTGGCATCCAGTAAGTAATATGACGGACTGCAATTATTAGTAATAATCGCATATTGCAATCGGTGCATTTTTCTCAATTGTTGGGAAAGCACATGTGCCTAATACGGGAAAGAATACAATTGCTAGAGAGTGTTTGAGTTAATGAACTTCATTCAGATTGCACACTTTCCCAAATAATAATAAAGGATATTTTTATAAAAAGTCCATAAAATGCATTTGCAGTAAAAGTTACATTATTCACACAGTTACAAATGCCATCGTTATAATTTTTCAGCACATGTCATTAATGATATATAATTATTTATAGTAGCACATTATTATAATAATAATGCATTTTTCAAAAATACTGTTAAATATATAAAAATTGTGCTTAATAAAAGGTAATGTTATATAATTTGTGATATACAAAAATTAAATAACTGCAAATTTAAATTTCGCGAGCAAGTACAACTAATTAATGTGATGCTTGAAGTGCAGCACTTTGCATGAAGCCGAATTTTAAGTTGTTTTCATTCTAGGACAATTTATTATTTTATTTCAATTTGCGGCCTCTTCACCGCAATAGATACTATTTAGATACTATTTATTGTGCTATTACGTTAAACATTTACACGTGCCAATTAGATGATAATACAATGGCGGTATACCGCGCCGTCGCATGAGAAACTTGACTCAGGCCACAGTACAGCAGGGGATTAAAATCGGTATTTTATTGTTTATTAATATGGGAATTGAAACCCCGTTTATCTTAATGTGGTGTTTTTAGTTTTTTAATTACTATTACTTTAATGCAAATGTGACTTTTTTAATCGTTAAAACATATTTTTTCTTTCCACATCTTATTAAAAGCTTTTATATAAAATGGAAAGATCCATTGATTATATTTGTAGTCACAACTTGGAATAACCCTAGATCAATGTCTTGCGATTGGTGAACATTATTTTATCAATCTACTTTAAATATCTTGAAAAATGCAAACAAAATGAAGAAAATAACAAACAAAAATGCAGAATCTAGAGAAACTGTTGCAAAATTGTAACAAAATATAGAAAGAATTTTTAACAATTTCGAATACTGAGAAATTCTTAAAAAATTGAAAAAATATCTAGAAATTCTAGAAAAATATTTTAAAATAAAGAGTACAAAACAAAATTTTTCTGTTTCAATAAATTATGTAAAATGTCGATAATTAATATAACTATTTCGTAAATTATCGTACAATTTCAAAAATTTTAAAAAATACAAAAGATAAAAAATAATAATAGTAGTAAACGGTGGAAAAATCAACACAAACTGTTGAAAAAAGTGTAGAAAGTTATAATAGTTGAAAAATAGCTCGTGTAGTAGAAAAATATTAGTGACCAACCGAAAGTTTCAATTTCGGTTACGATTTTGGCCAATTTCGGCCTTTTTGCTGGTTTCGGCCATAGTTTCAGTTTCGGCCAAAAACAGGCCAAAACTTCGGCTAGACCGAAAATATTGTTTACTTAAAAAGTACTTCTTGAAAAGACCATTACTTTTAAAACTTGACAATCAATCAAAAATATGGTTATTATTGTTTTAAAAAATATTATTTTAAATTTTTTTCAATCTTATTCAGTTACTATCTGATTCTAGTTTTTGGTGGCATTTTTCTTGCATTTAAAACGTGTCTTTTTGCTTCCAAACTCTTTTGTTTGAAGTAAAAGGCGAGTTTTGTAAATTTTTCTTTTATTTGTTTGATCGTGTTGTAATAGATAACTAAAGATTTATGATAATAGAAGTTTTAGTTTTGCCGGTTACTTTTATAATTATTTAATCTAGTCGAATAGTTGTTACAAACCTAGGAAAAACACTAAATACCCTCTAGTCGTTTTGTCAATGTCTATTTAATTAAATATTAACTTAATTACAAAAGTTTCGGTTTTGGTTACGGTTTCGGCCGAAACTAAAAGAGGAGCCGAATATTCGGTTACGGTTTTGGTTTCGGCTGAAAATCGAGTTTCGGTCGGACACTAAAAAATATCAAAAAATCGATGTTAAAAAATGTATAGAAAATATCTAAAAATGTTAAGAAAAACGTAAGCAAAAACGTAGAAAGGGTTACAAAAAATAAAACATGCAGGAATATTATGAAATGAACAGCATATTTTCTTAAATTGTATTCACACAATATAACTAATTTTCCAACTTGGAGTCTTTGCTTTTTAGAGCCCAACACACTATCTCATTTTATTTTTTCTTTTTCCTTCAAAAGAAAGAAACGCACAATAAACAAAAACAAAACTTTTGTTATCGGTTTCAATACATAATTATGCATATCGGAGCAAATTTTATGCTATAAATTTGACTTATTCTAAATTATCGCACTTAGTCTCACTAATTGGTATATTCCAAATCCAGGTAGGACAGTTGTCTCTTGCAGACTGCGGGCAAAGTTTATACACCGGCACTTTTTAACAAGGTTTAAATACTATTTTTTAAAAAGAAAACAAAAATATATCTCTGACAAACAACTTAAGCGGCTTTGAATTGGACACTTGAAAAACTTCAAACGCAGTTTCTTAAATGTCATTAAAATCGAATGATTTACATTCGTCCATAGGTGAGAAAGGTAAATTTTTACTTAAAATGCTAGAAGAATTCTGATAAGGTTATCTCGAGCTAATTTGAGATCAGTTTAATGGTAGTAAACAGATTTTTCTTTAATTTTTAGTCTCGTTTTAGGAAAACAAAATTTTTCAAAATTATCCGTTTTCTATTATGGCTTCTATTTGGTTA
>JARJEC010136113.1:0-10000 GCA_030264575.1 Tachinus sp. AB-2021 | reverse complement strand
TGGCTCATTAATTTGGTACACATTATGAGATATATACCAACTTAATTGAGAATATACAACGTACAGTTTTGAAACATATCATTACTAAATCACTAATCGATTTTAAATCTAGACTAATTGCCAAATTATCATACTGCATTTACTTCTTATACCTACTTAATTCTTATATAATTTAATAAAACTATACTTTGTAATTTATGCACTTGATATTAGTACTTTGTATGTGTATTTATTTGCAGTTCTTAATATTTTATTAATAATTTTTTAAAATATTTTTTTAATGCATTAACTTTAATTGTTTCATTTTTTGTATTGTTTGCTTTTTTATTTGTTTATTGCATGTATCTATCTATTTTTGCACTTTTTGTATATTATATTTTTCTTTACTCCGTAATTTGGTTTTTAACTGTTGGAGTTTTGTTTGTAAACAAACAAACAAATAGATAAATAAATAAGGAAATAAATAAATAAATAAATTTAATTGTTTGAAGTTTAAAAAAATAAATTGTCAATTTACTTTTTAATTTATCATTCTTTTTTTATGAGCTCACTTCACATTCGGTTATTATACTTATAATAATACCGAAAACAGAAATAAATGAACTTTGAGATTATCAACATTAAATTTTTATAAAACAATTTAGTGCCGTAACCATAACAATACTACATTATGTTTAGTCAAAATTATTTAAAGTAGTGTTTGCCTGAAACACAATTTTCAGCCGAAACCGTAACCAAAGTTATGTAGTTGAATTCAAATTTAGTTAAATTGAAATTGACAAAAACACTAGAGGGTATTTGGTGTTTTTCCTATCTTTAACCATCTGGCAGGCTCGATAAGGATTAAAATGCCGCCTTTTGACTAACTTGCAAATTGCGTAAATATTATTCGTTCAATGTAGTGACATTGAACAAAAATGTTCTGTCTAGCTAAGATCAATAACTATATTTTCTAACATATGCAATATCCGCGCTTCTTTGTGTGTTTTTTTTAATTGTTATTGAGCCAATAGATGCCCGGTGTTGCGCTTTTATTACTTCGTGCCGTTAGTGTGCCCGCTTATGTAAGTTATTTCCATTGAAGTGAATCATTTTTATTAACAATAATAATAATTATTATTATTATGCTAGCGGTATGTACATTTTATTTCAATTTATTAAAATAAGGTTTGATTTTAGTAAAATTATATATTATTTTATTTTTATAGTTTGTTAGAAAATAAATTTTGTTATTTTAAATTAATCGAGATATTTTTCTGAAGACGGAACAGTGCTGCCGCGGTCACGGGAAATCAGGAAATGGGCCTGCCGAAGGGTTAAAACAAATTAATCGATTAAATTGAATAATTATAGAAATCTTCAATATATTAGGAATCACTATAATTTTAAAATCTATTGTAGGTAGGCACAAAATTATTTAGAAAGTAACCAATAAAACAGTAGGAAAACTATAATAATTTGAAAACAATTATAAAAGTTTTAAATGAAAAAGAAGGAAAAAGTTGCCATTTCTTCGTTGTAACGGTTAAGTAAAAAGAAAAATAAAATAATAACAGTATAAGATTCAGAAGATCCCTTTTAAAGACCAAACAATATTTTTGACCGATTGTGAAGTTTTGCCAATAAGTATTTTTTACACAAACATTAGTTATTTTTGGCCGAAATCGGAACTGTAGCCGAAATCTTAAATGAAACTTTCAGTCAGTCGGTTTTCTGCAGCTGTTCTAGTTGTACACGAAGAAATAAAAATAAGCTTACAAAAGTTTAATTATGCGCATAATTATCAGCCCATGAAGCTGCAAATTTGGGTTTAGTTTGAAATTTGATTTTGTAGTCCTGTAAATTTAAAATTGTGGGAAAAAATACCCTTATTACAAAAAATAAGCATTTTAAACCATAACTTTATAGGAACTTTTCGTGTGAGATTCAGATAAGGAATCTCCCTGTGTAATATCTCGGACATAAATTTACATCTTGTATATAATAAATTTTTGTTCATTTTCATTCATAAGAACATAATATATATATATATATATATATATATATTAAAAAAAATACAAACAGTTAAAAATTATTAAAAGAAAAAAATAATATAATACTAACACTAATTACAAGCAAGCAAATGTATGATTATAAATTTTGTTAGCATTGCTAGTCAAATGCGTTTGAGAAGCTTTTAAGTAAATATTTGTTCACAGTTCTAGTTACAAATGAGTTACCATATCTGGCAGATAGCCTAGTTACACAAATATTTATTTTTTCTATTAACTGTGAGTAATCATATTGATTGTGTAGTAATTTATATCAAAATAGACCACTATGAGTTACTCTCCGGCCAGCTAATTATTAAATCTCAATATTAATTCGATGTTATTGAGTTTGGGTAGAAAATGAAGTTGTCATAGAAAAAATAGTCTAAACACATTTGGAAGGCAATTTTAACTTTTAAAACAATCAAAACGCACAATTAGAAATAATGTAATATTATAATTATTAGATTCAATTTAAATAGTTAGAAGATAGTTGAGGTTCAAATCTTAGTGGCCTGCATTGCATGTGTACACTTCATATTATATTACTGAATTAATATACATATATTCAAAGATAAGATAATTCCAGTTTAAAATTATCATTTTTAATATGTTTAAAATGTTAAATTAGTTATTTTTTTATTAAGTGCACAAAATGAGTGATTTTTATGGTACGTGAGATTGTTAATTTTGGTCGAGACCATCAGGTCGAGACAACAAATACAGTCGAACGAGCCATTAAGCACAAATTTTACCACAAAATACAAACAACATTTTTTCTACAATGGCAAAAAAAGAAATTATGTAAATAAAATTACAGAATATCACTTAGGTATCAAATAAATTTGTCATATAATACAACTGACATTGTCGCTGTCAACTATTATTGTGTTAAATGCATGGAAACTATTGGAAACCATTTTTTCACGGATAACAGTAAAAAATTTTCTAAGTTATCAGTGAAAAAAAAAATTTTGTTCACGGTTAACAGTGAAATTTTCTTTTTTTTTTCAAGATTATCTTGAAACAAGAAAAAGTTTTTTCACAGTCAAAAAATGTAGTTTGGGTAATGTGTAAAATCTTCTTTTTTTTACGTTTGTAGAAAAAGATTTTTTTTCAATAATAATATACAAACATTATATATACACCAAGCACTTATACTTATCGCTTTTATTTTATAGATACAAATTTGGTACAATTTTGCTAATTCATTGTGATAGTCGACAGGTTGAAGCACCGTCATGTTCTAAATTTGTAAAATTATCCTTATAAGTTGCAAATTTGACCGGAAACAGCAAGTATGTTAAAAAATTCTGACCCCACCAGAAATAGAGCCTTATAAATCTCTTAGTCAAAAATGAAATGAAATTTTAATTTATATGAACAATTTGGAAATCTGAAATTCATCTTGCTGATACCCTACAGAATGAAGCTGGAAATTGTGTCCACCTAAGAAGAAAAGAAGAACACCTCATAGTTGCAAAAATTTTATTGTCAATAACCTGTACCTGTCTGTTCACAATATCAAAGATATATTTACTTAAATTGTGTATAATTTTTTTTTGTAACACTATCAAATTTACATGAATAAATAGTACACTTTTGATTATTTACATCTTTTTGAGATTTTTAAGGTAAATAAGACAAAGTGCAACAATATTGTATAGAAGCATTTTAAACATAAAAATAAGTATATCTGATCTTTGATGCAATTGAATAGGAAAAAGTTATAAATAAATCAAACCGTCCAGGAACAGTGAGGTTAATCCCTCTATTTCAAATCGGTTAAAAAAATTTGCAAATAAACTTGAATATTTGGTAATGCGAGACAGTATTTACAATCATTAATTTTAAAATGTTATTGTTTAGTACCTTTTATATAAAAATAAAAATCTGCAGGAGATTGGCTATTAATAAAAATAATATAGATTTGGAACTTTAACCTCACAAATTTGTATTACATATTACATTAATTAAATACCTTAATAAAAGTGTTTGAAAGGATACATATCATGTATTGCTCCCATTGTTCTACCATATATAATTCAGTTACCAATAAGTATCTAAAATACCAGTAATTAAGGAATTTCCACAATAACTTCAACATTTTAAAAACCCCTGACGTTAATACGGTAAATACGGTTGTGTTGTATGGGTTAAATCATTAACTGACGTAACAGACACTGACTCACGCCTGCTCACGCCCTACTCTTATAATTTATGGTTTGAATTCGTAAATATCGTTAAGTTAATCTCTTCATAAAATGATTCATGATCACATATAACGTCACGCTGTTTAAATCTCAATTACTTAAATGTCGTGAAACTACTTATAAAAAATAACCAAATTAATTTCGAAGGAGGCTATTTTCTTAGGTGATCAAATGTTTCCAACGACGTAACAAACGACGTCTTTCGCCACGAGTGACGTATGACGTATTGGACGTCACGTTGTTACTTCTCAGATCTGTTGTTGCCACCGTTGCCATCATAGATAACTATGTTGCCACCACGGGACGAAATTCCGATAACACAACTGTCAGTGAGAAAAGAGAAAGTTGCAAATTCGAAATATAATGCGATAGAACATGCACAATGACGGACGCATATAAAGTTTGAAGAACATAGGTTATGTAGCTGTCAAAAATGTTAGAATAATAAAATGTATATTTAAATGGTGTTTAATTACTATATTTATATGTAATTATTAATATATAAACATAAATTAACTTCAGATGAGCAACTAATAGTTCCACGTTTTTCGTACTTTAGAATCCTACACCAGGTTGATTTGGACCTATTTCTGTCACTATTGTTGTGCGACGCTAAACAATTGTGACAGAAATAGGGCCACGTTAAATAAATAAACAAAAAATAACTGCCATCTGTTGACCAAAGCTGCAATTACAATTGATTTAATTGTCATTGACAAATGTAATTTCTTCATAAATACCTCATAAATATTTCAACAAATTTTATTTAATAAAACTTGTCGGCCAAATCAAATACAAATATTGCACGCTAAGTATTTTTGAACTTGTCGCCTCGAAAGTAACATTTGACGCAAACAGGTACCTATTGGAAAATTGGTGACGGTGACGATGACGATGACGGTGACGGTGACGATGACGGTGACGGTGACGATGACGATGACGATGACGATGACGATATTTATCGTTGAATGATACTATACTCTACCCTTCACCCCCACCCTCAGGGGGTGGTAGAAGGGCTTTGAAATCTTATATAGGAACTTCAATATTAATGCAAATTTGGATTCTACAAAAAAAAACGTGACTTTTGATTTTAACTTTTTTTCATTACCAAATAGATAGCGCTGTAGTTAACAAAAAACAAAATTGTAAACGGTACGGTAAGCCTTGGTTACAGTACTAACAATCACGCAACAAGGAAAGCGTTAAATACAAAGTTACTTGTTTTTTTTTGTAGAATCCAAATCTGCAATAATGTTGGCTAACCCTGTATAGCGCCATAAACCGACACTAGAAATTAATTACATTACGTAATAATAAATAAACTAAAAATGTAGCAAATTGTTATAAAGCGTTAAAGTAATAACTCAATTGGTCATTTAAATAAATAAATGAATTGAAAACCAGCATTATGGAAAAGCCGATTTTCCACCCTAATTGAGTTGTTTTGTTGTGTTTTTAAGCAGCTCAAAAACAGAAAAACAACTGCAAGTACTGTAACAGTTTCAAAACTTATTTCAGAAAAATACAGCTAAATACCATAAACACAACTCTCTTGTTTCCACCAAACAGGCCGAGATGATAAACACATCGAAATTGTCTTATATTCCGATCAGGAAAGGAAAAACACCACACAACGCCAACAGTTGCGAAACACACGAGTTGCTAAAACTTATAAAATAGTTGCGCTTTTGTTGTTTACATTAATTACTGTTTTGTTGGGTTGGTGGATAATCGACATAATACTCAATTTAATATTTTATCCAGTATTTGTATTGTCTTTTGTGACAAAAAAAATAATTTATATAGTTTACATAAATACATATTCACAAAAAGTTATTAAATAATAAATTAATTAAACAATATTACCATCAATTTAACTTTACAAATCATTGCCTAATCTTTCAAATTCCTTTATTAAATGGATCATATCGTTGTGATTCAAGCCGGAATTTTGAAAAACAATTCTGAAAAAATTAGGGAGTTTTCTTTGTTGTTGATAGGTTACCATCATTGTACCCTCTTTCATCATTCTTTCCTTCATTTTGGGAGCAACTTTGTTTAATTTTTCTTCATAATCGGAATCATTTTCGCTTCCTCTTAAACTGGAAGGTACATACCAAAAACAGATATTTGTACATTCTGGTTCTTCTAAAACCATCTTAAACCCGCTGCGATGTTTAATGTTGTCTACAAAAAATGAAGCATTATCAAACACTTTATCGACGTGCTGCTCAAATCCATTGGTTCCTTTAGCTTTCCACATAAACCAGAATTTTAACACATCTGCTCTACGGCCACATTGTATGTGTTTGTCGCCAGTATCGTAACGTGTATCGTAAAATTTATCCTTTTGAAATAAATATGCAGCATTGCTAGAATGGACATCGGCCAATATTCCATCATGTTTTAATAGAAGGGTAGAACATTGTTGTGGAGCGGTAAGTAATTTGTGAGGATTCCATGTAACCGAATCGGCCCTGAACAAATAAAAAATGTGTTACCTCGACTTTTAATCAGAGTAAGGTTATTAGAACAAAGTATTTTTGCATTTACTTATAATTGCATAGATTTCGACATTCATCAAGGATCTCCGTGAAGGGAGCTTTTTTGCCACGGAGGAAGTCCTCGGTGCAATTAATGCAATTAATGCAGTATTGCGTGTATTAATGTATATGCAATGATTACAATAATTATGCTTATATTTATTTAATTTATTTAATAATATACAAATAAGTACCATTTATGTAATCTTACTTACATTTTAATGAAAAAATAATTTAAATTTCAAATGTCCAGTCATTAATTACATCTTTTAATACTAGACTAATTATATATGATTGTTTATAATTATATTTCATAAAAGAATAATAAAAAAAAGCCTAATTTAATTTAAAATGATTCATAAAGCCAAGAATAAATGTCACATGCAATGTGTATGTAGTACACATTGATAAATATTTTATTTTATATAAATACCTGTGAATTCCTTTTAAAAGATGTTTGTGTTTTTTTGAAATAAGAGCACCGCCGCCCCAAGCTGCATCTACGTGCAACCATATTTTATATTTTTCACAAAGATCAGCAATTTCATTAATTGGATCGAAAGCTCCCAATACGGTAGTTCCTGATGTGGCACTCACCATGAAAGGATGACCTCCTTCATGTAAAGCTTGTTCTATTTGCAATAATAAATCTTTCGTGCACATTCGTCCTCTATTGTCTGTCTTAATTAGGTATACGTTGTCGCTTCCCAAACCCAAAAACGAACTCATTTTTATAATTGAATAGTGTGCATCTTCGGAAGTAAACAGAACCAATCTTGGCATTAAATGTAAGCCGGATTTCTAAAACCATAACAAGTAATGTGTTGAAAAGGTTTACAAAAAATATTAATATTGATTTACCTTAATATCAGGCATACATTTGAAGCGGGCGCAACTAATGGCATAACCATTTGCCATTGATCCACCAGGACAAAATATTCCATCGCCTTTGCCATCTGGAAATCCAACAATTGCACGCATTTCTTTTAAAACTGTTTCTTCCATCAGTGTGAATACTGGAGACACCTCATATGTATACACACTCGGATTAAGTGCATCAGTTAACCATTGACCCACTAATCCATAAGGATCCACAGATGAAAACAATTGATTGACAAAATAGGGGTGGCCAGTTTTTACAGAATATTGTATAACTTCTCGAAGGTATTTTAATAAATCTTCATGTGTCGCTCCGAATTTGTATACGTTTAAATCAATCAATTTTTGAAGATCTTCGGGATTTCTGTATTCTAACACTTTGTTTTTTCTCGATGTACCGGTAAGAACTGCTTCGTTGATAAGCATGTTAACTGAATCTCTGATAAAACTTTCGTGGTTGTCAGTGTCAGGTAAACTTTCAAAATTTGCATATTTATATGATTTCTTTAAATCTTTCAAGTCCGCACCTTTGCCCGATCTAGGATACCCTTCATCATCCTCGGAAGTGGCAGCATCACTAGATATGGCTTCGTCTTGAAATTCTTCGATCACAACAGGTTCCATATTTGATGGCATTTCTTAAATATTTTTTCAGGTTCCTCGATGAAACGACTGAACCGCAACTGTTCGTACGCTGGGATTGTCGGGAATATATGTTGAGCGCTAAAGTCACGTGGAGTCCTTGTTACAACGAGCTTTCCCCACCGATCATGGTCATTTATTAGAATTTCAACGACGATTTCGTTTTCTGTTACTTCCGATTCTTGACTTTTTTACTTAATATCATTTCTTTTTATTATAATATTGTCTGCATTTAATTATACTTTATTATTTTTATGCAGAGTAAATTTTATGTTAATTTATAAATTTAAACTATGTCAGTAAATGAGGTTGTTTTAATATTTATTGTAAAATATGAATACAAATTGTAAATATAGACATAGGTTGATAAACAAACAATGCTTTTCCGCTCAAATCAATCTCCTTTCGAAGTCAGTACAGTTTCTTTAATAATATAAAAGATATATTTATATATAATTCTTTTTCGTGGAAACAACTAACTAACTAACTAACCAGTCAATTTTGTTAATTGAATATTACAGGTAATTATAACCGATTAGGAATAATACTTTTAAATTATAATTTTCTTACATAATATTAATTCATACATATTTATTAAATTTGGTAGTATAATTGTTTGTATTAAATTATTTAATAATTGTGCATAATTGCGCTATAATGTGGTGTCATATTTAATTTTGTCGTATCGCTAAATATCTTACAATATATTTGGACCGGAATCGCAAATATTAATAATATTCTGTTATGCAGAACGTAAAAAGGAAGGACACTACCAATATAATATAATATTATACTATAAAGTAATATTAATAGAATTTTTAAATCAATGTCTCACGGCCATTCTATTCATTTTAATACAGTTGCAATTTAATTATTATTGCACTTTATTATCATTTATGAGGCGTAACATTTTGTTACGGAATATTATCAATTAGACAATAAAATTTGCTTGCATCTAATTAATACTAATACATAAATGTAATCATTATGTAAATTAACAAATATTTTCTTTTATTACATTTTACATTTTATTTGTTAATTAATTATTACCATTGAAGGTTATATTTGTGTATATTATGTTAATTACCATTTAATAGAACATTATTGCTTTATAATCATTTTTAATTTGTTACAGATATTTCCGCTTCCTTGCGCTTTTTATTTTTTGTCTATTTTATATGCATCAAACTCGTATGCTTACTTAATTTATATATTTTATTATTCTTTTTTAATGTCAAACTGTAATCAAAATTTTGTCATTTATTCTCGGTTCCAAAAATATTTTTTTAATTCTATTAAAACGTAGACTTCTTAACCAATTTTCACAGTTCGTTATATATTTTTTTCGATTTCTTTCACCACTTCAGTATTTTCGGAACATATCTCCGAATCACTCATAGACTGGCAACTCCATATACACGTTTCAAACTGTGCCAGAGCGCTCCAAACGATTGACATAGAACTAAAATATTAGGCGGAATATTCAAAATATATTAAATTATTAATTTTTATTGTTTTTAAACACAAAAAAATCGTCCTTAGTAGGAGTTTTTAATATATAAACAATGTGTGTACTGAGAATCGATAACAATGATTTAACGAAGGTCAAATTTCTGTTTAATACATTAACGGAACTGAAAAATAAGATGGCAGTACATAAATCTAAAATTATAAAATTTCCTAATAGTGA
>JARJEC010136095.1:0-12586 GCA_030264575.1 Tachinus sp. AB-2021 | reverse complement strand
TAATTTTGCAAAACTTCTTGCCGATTTTTATAGTTAATTGAGATTACACAATATTTCCTGATATTTTGCAACCTTTTTCAATATGTAATATTTTTTATATTTTTATGTAATTTTTCATCAAAATCAAAATTATTTCTCATACACAATATTTCTATTTTTTCATTATTCATAATATTTTTCGATATTTATTTTATGTCTTGTTTTTTATTATATTTTTTATGGCAGCGTAGACATCTTAATCGTAATATTTATTAATAATAAACAAATAAAAATATCTTATTTACATTTTATACTGAATCAGAATATTCTTTATTTAGTTAAAATCATTTAACTACTTTTTTTTTTTATTTTTATGTTATTGGCTTGCAAGATAATATTGTTTGTGTAAAGTACAGTATGCAATGAACTTAACCCACTTATGTAGAAATACATATATCAAGCAGATAAAATGTTCCACAATTATATTACAAAGCATTTAGATAATATGCGTACCCCTTATTTATGCATTCAATTTACATATGAAATAAATATTGTAGTTTTGCAAAATTTAATTTTTAAATATTTTTTTATATTTCAGCTCACATTAAAAAAATATGTACTTTTAGATAGCAATTTTTTTCTAATTCTGCTATACAGGGAGAATACTAAAACCTGGCTAACACTGCAGTAAATCATTTTCGTGTGATACATGAAATTAACAGAAATTTTATTTTTAATTTTTTTATAAACTTCTGTGAAGTATAAGCTTATATAACAGTTTTTTTTTTAAATTAGCAAATGTCGTTATTATTGCAACATCATATTGTCCTTAAATTACAAAATAAAATACACGTCAATTATAACATACTTTATGTTTATTTTTTAACTTGGCATCTTGAAACTGGCACAGTCAGGTGACAACCGGAAATCCGCATTTCCCGGCCTATTAATTAGTTGTAATATAATTGTGGAACATTTTATCTGCTTGATATATGTATTTCTACATAAGTGGGTTAAGTTCATTGCATACTGTATTTTACACAAACAATATTATCGTGCAAGCCAATAACATACAAATATTTAGTAGTTAAATGATTTTAACTAAATAAAGAATATTCTGATTAAATATAAAATGTAAATAAGATATTTTTATTTGTTTATTATTAATAAGTATTACGAAGATGTCTACGATAAGTAAATACATGCATACTTATAATTTGGTACAACCAATAAAACACCCAAACATGTATATATTTATTGATTTATTGGGCACCTAGCAAAACTCGTTATTAAAGTAATTTATAATTGTCATAATAATTAAATACCGAATTTAATGAATTTAACATTCGTTATTTATAAAACGGCGTTGAAAACTGATTTTGCTATAAATGAAATGATTTAGATAAACTCATTATGGTGCATTTATCGCAGACACCATAGTTACTATATATAATATATATTTTAGTACGGATAGAAAGAGTGAAAGAAAGGCGCGAGTAGATAAGTTGAACTTTGTAACTAAACGAATCGCCGTGGACTTTAGAAATTTATTTTAAACTAAGTTAAAATATAGTTTCAGTAAGGTGTGCAGCAAACGTGGACAGACTAGCGTGCGCATTATTTTATAATTTTATAAGAAGTTTTAAAATTTCGGGGTGTAAATTATAAACATATAAAAGTGTTAGAATACAACCGCTCGGCAAAGGTATTTACTCTAATTATAGATAGAAAGGGGGTAGAAAACATTATGAATATATAGGCATGCAAAAGGAAACAGAAGTTAATTTTTCAATAAAAATATACCTATTTTCTAGCAACTTGTTGGACTGTTGGACCTATCAAAGTTCAAACTTACGTTAGTAAAATAAAAATAAAAATATCAATATTTACATTAAAAATTAATTACTTGCTAAATCGTTATCGAATATTAATTTTCATTTTTTATAAAATCATATAAATAATTTTGCAATTAGTCAAATATCTGACGATCAAAGTACCTTAAATAGATAATATAATTATCTTTTTTTAATTTTGCTTTCTATATAAATCTCCGTCTCTATATATATATATATATATATATATATATATATATAAAAGTAATTGTAACAACTAAGTATTCTTCTAATATATTCCTGCATCACTTTGCATACAAACATTATTTTGAAATTAATTGTGTTAAATTAATAGCTTACGCTGCATGTTCCAAGTGTTTTAGGATCTGTGATATATACAAACCATGATGTTCAAATTAATTCGTTCCAAGCCGGTACTATTGGATTTTATACAAAAATCATCGTGTGCATCAATTTTATCGAGAAATTTCAGTTTGCAACACAGAGATAGTTGTTTTAATCATAAAAATGTGACAAATAACGTAAACAGACAGACTGTACGATTTGCAAGCGACATCGTTACATCTCCTTTTGGAAATGTGAAAATCCCAAACGTAAATTTAGTTGAATATATATGGCAAAAATCGGAAAATTGGATAGAAAAACCAGCAGCGGTGAGATATATTTACATGCAATTTATTAATATAATTTAACTTTATTATCAAAAACTAATGCATATAATTTAAGAAATACTTATCTTATAAAAAAGATTATTACTGTATGAACACTTAAATGTGTATTGTTAACTGTCTTTGATGTAACAATTAAAATTAATTATGCTCGTTTATATGTGTATTAGATTCATCAAGAAAACATTATAAAACAATGCAAGCAAATATTATAACAATACAAGAATTAAATTTATTTGTAACAAATAAAACTGAAGGTTTTAATTTAAAAAAAACTACAATAATTTTAATTGTACTTGTTTTATTTATTATTTATAAAATTGTTTGATTTTCAATGTTGTTAGGTTAATATTTTTATTTTACAATTTTATTCATTTATTCATTCTTGAATGCCGGGTATATTCACTGTGGCAATTTGCCAATTTTTTCATTTTCTATTTTTCTAAATGTATAGAAAAATATTTTGAATAACTTTCGTAAGAAACTATTTTCATAATTTACCCTGGAAAAGGGCTACAAGAGAATAACAGGTATTTTCCAATATTTTCTATTTGTTTTTCTATAATAGTTATAAAAAAAATCATTAAACAACAGTTGTAGAGCCAAGTTTTGTATGAATACCCACAGATGGCAACAAAGTTTAATTTTTAAAATATCATAGTTAAGGGTCGTATTTGTTTAAGAGTGAAATTTGTCTATTTAAAAATATTTAAACAAAAGTTGTTTAAATATTTTTTACAACTATTATAGAAAAGCAGATAGAAAATATTGAAAAAACACTCCCTAAAAACGGCGCCTCTTGGATTGTAGCCTTTTTCCTTGGCAAATTATGAAAAAAGGTTTCATACAAAAGGTATTCAAAATATTTAAAACAAAAGAAAATAAAAATCCAACCAATAGCAGCCGATATACAAAATCACCTTTATCTCGTAACACACAAGGAAACTTGCAACTTGTATTTTGTAAATATAATGCACGTTTTGAGCCAGGTTTACTGGCCTATAGTATTCCTATGATTTTCAACTCGTAAAAAATGTCTGAGATTCAATGCCGCAATCTGTTTATTTTAAATAAACAAATATTTAGGTTATTTATCTGTTTCTTATTATTGTAACAATTTCTAACCAATTTTAAGGCTGTTTAGCAACACATATAACAATAATTGAGTATTTACTTACAAAAAATGAACGTAACAATTTAGCGACTTGCCGCAGTCTTAGGTTTTGAACAATAATTGAGTATTTACTCACAACAAAAGGAAGTAACAATTCAGCGACTTGCCGCAGACTTAGGTTTTGACTTCCTAGCTTCCGTACTTTTGAACGGTTTAGTAATTGTTTGTTTCTCCATCATGAATTTTGTTACACACGATTGCACCAAAATAATAAAGAATGTTTGTAAAAGTACCGATCAATACAAGTATGACAATTAGTAACCGACCGAAGGTTTTGGTGTCGGTCACGGTATTGGTCAGTTTTGGTCTTTTTGCTAGTTTCGGCCACAGTTTCGGTTTCGGCCAAAAATAGGCCGAAACTTCGACTCGGGCGAAACTATTGTTTACTTAAAAATACTTCTTGAACAAATTATTTCAGGTCATTAATTTCAAAATTTGTAAAAGTATGGTTTTTATTTTTTAAAAATATTGTTTTAAAAGTGATTTTTGATTTGATCTTATTCTGTTATTTTCTGATTCTAGTTTTTAGCGGCATATTTTTTAATTTAAAATTCCATTTATACCGTTTCTTTTTGCTCCCAAACTATTTTTTCTATTAAAATGTGAGTTTTTCAAATTTTCGACTTATTTTTTTAATCGTGTTTTAATAGACACTAAAGTCTTAAATTTTAATAGAAATTTCAGTTGTACGGGTTACATTGTAAATAATTTTATACCTATCTATATTCGATTCTAAAAATGAAGTGATTCCAAATAAACTGAAGTCTTTTAAAATTATTTAATTCAGTCGAATAGTCTGTATTTGATGAAGAGTTAGAAAAGTTCTAGAAAATATATTTAAACTCACATAAATTATTTCTTATACAATCATTGTGCTATGCTGTCCTGCTCTCGCTGTCGCTTATCGTATCATAGCGGAATAGATGAATAGAATACTGATGTTCGTGAATGCTGTATTATTGCTGCTGCTGCTACTGGCTCCTACAGTTAATAGCCTATCCTTTATCTTCAAATTCTCAGCTTCCTTATAGAACCAAACCTTGTTCTACAATTATTTTTATTGACGTCAGGTCCACGGGAATACAAAATTCAGGAATGGCAATCAAACAAAAACATTTGTACGGCGTTTAATACTGTATTAATGTGCTATATAAAATATATTTAAACTCACATAAATAATTTCTTATACATTCATTGTGCTATGCTGTCCTGCTCTCGCTGTCGCTTATCATATCATAGCGGAATAGATGAATAGAATACTGATGTTTGTGACTGCTGTGTTACTGCTGTTGCTGCTACTGGCTCCTACAGTTAATAGCCTATCCTTTATCTTCAAATTCTCAGCTTCCTTATAGAACCAAACCTTGTTCTACAATTATTTTTATCGATGTCGGGTCCACGGGAATACAAAATTCAGGAATGGCAATCAAACAAAAACATTTGTACGACGTTTAATACTGTATTAATGTGCTATATAAATTTTATACATTTACACATCCAATATTATAATAAATAAAAACATTATTCAATATGACATTACATAAAACGTATGTTTTATTATTATTTTTTAAATAGCAACTACTAAAACAAAATTGTCAGAACAATATTGATATGAGCTCTCTAATATTTTTACCAAACTCAAGCTACATCAAACACAGTTCGGTTGTGTACCGAACAGTGTTACAAAAACACTAGATACCCTCTAGTGTTTTTATCAATGTCAATTTAATTAAATATAAACTTAACTACAAAAGTTTTGGTTTCGGTTACGGTTTCGGCCGAAACTAGAAGAGAAGCCGAATATTTGGTTACGGCTTTGGTTGCGGCTAAAAATTGAGTTTCGGTAGGACACTAATTATAATTACGACTCGATGAGAAAAAGACTAACAAGATAACCAGTGATATCTATAAAGAAACTTTAGCAGGTACAAGGTTATAATTAGGAAAATACAGATTATCTGGTATACCACGAACGTAAAGACAACAAACGGGTTTATCGGGAAGTAGCAATCCAGGTTATTTTAAAATTATTGAAAAGTGTTCATGTGTTTATAATAGGTGTTTTATGCTATGTTTAGACTATGCGTATCATGTAATGGATGTTTTAGAAAATTAACTTTGACGTGGCTGTAGAACATAAAACCAATGCTAATTGAGATATTTCCGTAGCTCAATTGGTAGAGCAGTGGACATGAAATTCAAAGGTTATGTGTTCGATTCTTATCCGAGGTAAATTTTTTTAAAACATTTATTTCAAATAGAGTAATGGCGTAGTAATTATTTAATAATTATTATAATATTCTAATATCAACTTCTCCAGGCTCCATTTAAAAATTTAAATTGTTAATAATTATTATTTACAATCTTCGTATTATTTAATAACTATAATATCATAACATTTGTTAATACATATATTTATAAATTTAATTTTAAAAAATCATCTATAAAATTCAATTTATTTCATATTGACGCCGCAATAAAATACATATAATAAACGCGGAACCACAATAGGCGAAGCAAGATGTATGCTATCATAGAAGGTCGACATTCTAATCGCCGGCTATTCCTTTGAAACATTCCCAAAAAACCGCATCCGAAGACAAATAATAAGTGAGTTGGGCATGTAGCCAGTCGGGTGTTTTACTACATCTTACCTATTGCTTCTACACTAACTAGCCATAATGCAATAAAATACAAGAAAAAATATGATAAAAATTTACTCTAAGCGGAAGAAAACACATTGTTCCTGCCTGCCTCGAGTCGAAGGCAATGTGGGCTGCGACGATGGAATGTAGCATGTTGATATGTTTACACTATGTCCTGTCCCCAGCTCACTTATACATGACCAATAGCTCATGTACATTTGGATTGGATTCGAATGGATTATATTCTAGCTAATGATTTTAATTTTAAATATAACTACTATGTAAAATCTCACTACTAAGGTCAAAATAATCTAACGTATTAAATTAAATCATTTATTTTATATATCAAATTAAATAAAATATTTAATATTTAAATTATTATTAATAACAAACGATTTTAAATTTAAATTTTTCATACCATAGGCAAAGTACCGCAAAAACTTTTGACATATATATTGTAACATTGCGATCATTAGCAGTTGCATCCCTTAAATGAATGTAGATCGTCCACAGGTAATCTATGCTGATTTAACCCGAATGTATAGTAGTCCTTCACTTTTGAATTTTGCATATACAATATACCGATGAAACAGCTGGAAAAAACGTAAGATGTAATTTAACAATCCTTCTCTCAGCATAATATGCATCCATAGCAAACACATTCTTTTGACTGCAGTTTCCTGTACAAAGATCGATTTGAATAATATTAAAGTGATAATACTGATAACCATCTTCACCATCCAAAAAGATAAAAGGGTATTGTAGAGCATCGTTTGATGTGGTGAGTTGTGTCTTTGGTATTTGTAGTAATAATTATGTCGCGTCGATCGCACTGTTCCCTATCAACTATAATTATAGCTACATCGTTAATAATTGGCCCATTAAAACGTAGTTCATTTTACCAACTGGCTTTTTGTCAGGTCGTATGACAACTTTGTATTAATCTAAAGGCATACTTCCTAAAGCAGTTTTAAACATGGTTATTAAATGATTATACCTTTGCAGTAGAAGTCTTTGCAGATTTAGTACAATATCATATTGTACAGTAAATATATTTGCACATCGTTGATTTGCTTTCAATTTTTCATCGCTCATGAAATAAATTTATAAAAATTGTGGACATTATTCTGAAATCGGAAGCAGAGATTTATAGTAAACTTTGCCCTGATTTTAAAAAGTAGGTATGAAGTCATCAATAGATCATGCGCCAGATGATGTCATTTGAAAACTTGAATTGTATGCTTTTACATTTTTTAGGAAATGTTTAGAATCAGCTGTAATGCTGAGTGAGTGTGTAAAAAGCGGATCATTATAACATTGTAATAGTTACATTTTATAACCATTTTTTATTAAGATTTTAAGATGATGTTTGTAAACATAATCAGACTAATACTGAAATGCTTCTAATTTCTTTTTATGTCAATAAAACTATACCTAAAATTGAGCGAAATTGTTGATTTGATATTGAATTTATCACTACATCAAAAGCAAAAGTTTTATTGACAGAATCATAACCTTTTACATAATTACTGGTGACAGAAATATCTTATGTCGACCTTTTTGGTTATAAAAATGAATGACTGACTGACTAAAAAAACAAAAGCGCCATATATTGGTTCTTCATTTTTACCAATATAAATGTAATGTAAACAACAATATTTACATATGGAATAAATATAATAGGGTTTGTCATGTAATGTCACACCAGTGCAATGTTTATATGAAATTAAAATAATAAATTTTAATAAATTAATTCTCTTGGTTTTAAGTAATACTATAATAAGTCGAGGTCGCAATGCGTACTAGAACTTTTCCTCCAATAATATATTTCTGCCATCAGTTCTTCTTTACGTTAAAAATAATCATTTCAAATTCAATAAGATAAGTAGAATGTTGGCTGTATAAGTGGAAGATAGTATAAAAGTAAATGTGGATCCGGTTGGTCTGTTCGACACACTTCGCTTGACCTAATTTTATATAATTTTAATTTATACTTACGTATTTCGCGGGTTTAGACAGTGACTTGACACTAATCACGTAGATTCTGTTTTCGGCATTTAACCATTTCAAAAACAAAAATCTATTGGTATTTTAGTTTCTCCTTAAGGGCGAAAAGTAATAAATTTGTATCTTTTTTGTATTTTAGTTTTTTTTAATGAAACAAAAATCAAAATTTGCAGATTTTAGAGATCTACAAATTCGTTTATATGAAATTTTGTTATAAATTTTATAGTTTTTTTGTAAATTTACAAAATTTTTCTTTTGACATTTATAATGCGTTTTTATAAGCTAGATATTAAAATATCGATCTAAAACTAATTTAATTCAATTTTTAGAGTTAAATTACTATAGAATTAAGCAACTACCTTTATTCATTTGTTATTTTGTTTAAATCAAGGCCATTTATGACGAACTTTGAAGAAAAATTTAACACCGTGTGTTGCCGACTTAACCAATCGAAACAAATTTTTGGGCGGCACAACTAGAGCGTACTTCTAACATTTCAGGACAATATCTTAAAAACCGTTTGAGTTATGTGTTCCAGATACATACACACACACACATATACATACATACATACATACATACATAAAAGTAAAAAAAACGTTCATATCATATATTTTCATACATTGTAATATGTAATATATTTTATGTGATAATAATTTCTGGTGCAATTAATTATTACATTGAATTGGCTACCACTGAACAATATTTTAACCTGGAAGGTGACATTTCGTTGCTAGTAACAAAATGAAAAATATTTGTACTGTAATAAAATGAGGCGTTTCAACGTTTGCCTATGGTATCAAAATAGATCAATTTTAAAACGCTCGAAGAAATATGTTAATACCAGCAATGACTATTTTAGAATGATATGTTTGCAAATAAATAAATCTAAGTTTTGATTATTTCCCTCCTAGATTAAAAGCCAATCAAATATCATTAAAATTCAAATTTGAACCAATGACAAGTGAACTTTCGCATTTAAACGACTTGTTGCGCCTAGAGTGAATATTTATACTGATTAAATCCCTGCAGTTTTTTACAAAAGCTAGAGGATGTTTAATCACGCTCAATTTTTCATTTGTTATTTGATGTCAAATTACAAATCAGTTTTGGTTGATATAATAATAATTTTGTCTATTTTGTTGTGATATATCACATTTCGGCACAATGCACTTTCCCACTATAATAATTCTGGATAATTCTATCAATCCATCAATTTTATTTGACCAAATTGCAAACTTGGCTGTGACAGATAATGACATAAGGTATTCACAAATAACAAATAATTAATGAAGTTAGAAATAATGTTTGCGTCATGACGTCATGATACAGCTAGCGCTTACAATGATAACGTACAGAAATATATTATTTGATACTAATATAGGCAACCCAGTTTACGCCCCATGCTTATCAAGTTTGCACTATTCGTTGCCATGCAACACGTCGTAGCTATCCTATATTATATAGATGCGGGACATCTGCATATTTCTTAAGAATCGTGCTGTTTAGTTGAAGACACTACTGCTACTGACCGCACAGCGGTAGTGTCGCAAATAGAGAAGGGATGTGCGAAAATTTTAAATGATTCAATTCAAAATAAAAATAAAATAAAATAAAATTTTATTCATAAAAATTGTTTTAATATATAAAAAATGTATTTTTTTATATTAAGATATTTTCTGCCCTGTATATTTAATATAGGATTAAATTGTAAAATTATGGTAAAGTGTTATGTAGCAAGCTGTGTCACACCGAAATAGGAGAGATTTTAAACTTCGCAAATTTCCCATAGATAATAATGTAAGCAATCTTTAATTTTATTTAAGTAGATATTCCGAATTTAAAAATTATTAAAATTCACATTATCCAATATATATTGTTTTGAATAAAATGCTTGGTTTGTAAGCAATTGTTAAAAAAGATCATTTAAAATTCGTGCAAATTTGATATTAAAAACACTACAGCTGCGCTGCCGAGCTTTTAATAGTTATCAATTTTGCAGTCTTCATTGCCATGCAATACGTTCTCTCAAATTAACCGACAAAACTAGGAGATCTCGTGATTTAATCTGTGATTATTTTTTCTTTTAGATTTTTTTTTTCAAATTAAAGTATTATTTTAATTAAATAGCTTTTGTTTATATTTTTATAATATGTATATTATGTAATATATTGATATACTTGTATTATTAATAAAAATTAATTCAATTATCAACTACCGAAATAATTCATTCGCAAAAATGCTGAATGAATTATAAAAGATTTACTTTTGTGAACAAAGTTTTAAACAGTTATAAAGTTTTACATCATCTATAAATAATATAAGAGATATAACGTGAGATATCATAGTTGCTGGTTGACTTAAGATTAGTTTATAGAAAGCTTCTTCTTGAATTAAAAGTTTGGACAATGGATTTAACGACCTGCAAAACCAAAGTGGACCAAGTGCATCACCTTGAAATAAATCTCTTTGTATTGCTATGGTAGTTGAGCAGTTTTTTTTATCAGAATTTCCAGTTTTGCATAAGGAGTTCATACGATTTTTGTCATTTATTGGAATTTATGCATTTTTATTATTTTGATATAATGTAGCTATTGACTTGTTTACAAGAAAGAAAGAACTAATATATACGACAACACATGCAAGGTAACTTGTTATACTGGCCCCAGAAAGAGACTGGCTTGTCTAAATGGCCCACCAACTATATTATCATTTATTATGACATTTCATTATATTCCTAGGAACGTAAGTAAATTACTTACGTTCCGTTGTCAAGGTAAATTTGATAAACAAACCATATGCACAACTTACGATGCAAGTTACTGTGGACGTAGGGTTTACTTACGTTGTTGGTAGCGGAAAAAATAATTTTAATTTATAATATAATAATTTTAATTAATAAACCATTTTTAAAATCAAAATTATTTAAATCATAATCAAAATTATTTAAATCATAAGTCATTTCTAAAATCAAAATGTTGTAACTCATATGTTAAAATTTGCCTGGTGATTTAAACTATGCGTTTTTTTGTGGTGAATAGTAACTTTATGAATAGTGTTGATACACATTAAAAATCTAATGTAATTTTGATTTATAATTTCAATAAATTTCCGTTTTTTATATAGTTAAGTTAACCATTTTTAAAATAGGCTTTCTTACGCCTATTCTTTTTAATAATTATAATATGTCATAATTTGATTTAAAAATATCAAAAGTCGCATAGCACTACAGTCTACAGTGTCTACACTAGTCTATACTATTATTATTCAATTGCTTAAGTTACTGGCATACACTTCAAGCGTGTACTATATGAAAGAATAACGTATGTTACGATCTCCCCTCACGTAAAACAAGTTTTACAAATTTGTTTTAAGATAATTGATTTAAATAAAATGACTTAAAATAATTGATTTAAATCACGTATTTTGACTTAACAAAAATATATGAATTTCAAAATGATTTAAATCCTAAGTCAAGTTATCGGTTAAAAAACAAATGACTTAGTTACATCACATGTTAAAAAACTGCAACTGAATGCAAAATGACTCATGCTCATGCTATGCGATCTGATGAACATAATATCTAATAAATTTTTTCATGACAACGTTGCACACTGTTGTGGATTGGCTAAACTAGCGACATTTTGTATGAACTAACACATCCGGTTCAAACTTGCAATGCAGGTAATTTTAATGCAGAACTTAGCTAGATGGAATTTCATCCCGTCGGTAATTTTACTACTACATCAAGAGCACCGCATTAAATTAATTGGTAAAATTTTCTCATAGAATTTTTTTAATACAGGCACATACGTTATAGTTATATAAAATCTTTATAATTTATAAACAATATCTCTTTTCTTTTTTTATTTGCATATAATCATTTATAGGTGCAAGTGAACTAATAAATAAATATTTTCAAATAAAAAATATTTTACATCAAGCAGACCACTTACAATATAGATTGCAAGTATGAGATGTTATAATACAATAGAATTTAAATGCAGTTGTTTCTTAAGTCCGGTGAAGAACAGACGTGTGCGGCAGCAGCAATCGTAGTCAAGTTCACGGAGCAATAAAAGAAATTGAATTAATTAATCCAATGGTCAAGAGTGCTAATAACCAAGTAACATTAATAAGTGCTTGTGAGGGGGTAAAGACAGTAAATAGGGTGAAAGTGAAATAACTTAAGTGAATCAAAAACTAAAAAAGGGTGCGGTCGTGTTGGAATTACACACGAATATCGCAACTAGGCGATAC
>JARJEC010136094.1:0-24366 GCA_030264575.1 Tachinus sp. AB-2021 | reverse complement strand
TTTTTTTCTTCTAAAATGTAACTTCAAGTGAGTTTTATTATTTTCAGTTTATATTATCAAATTTATTGTCGTTTTCTTAATTTTTAACGATTTTTAAAGATATTATTGCTATTTTGTAATGTTGTAAACTTTGTATTGTCTTTTTTTTAGAAAATGCAATTTTAGTCCGATTCACCGCAGGTTTTGGTCAGCTATAATAAAATTGTTTTTGAGTTAATTTGTGAAATTTAAAAATTTATTTAAAAATCTCCTTTTTGGTATTTTTTGCAATAAATTTCATTTGTAATGAGATTTCTGACAAAAGTTGCTTTTTAGTAAATTGTCTTATGCATATTCAAATTATTTATAAGTTGTGTGTTCAATTTTTGAATAACAAAACACACTATTTTTAACCATTATGATTGTAACGGTTATTTTGTAATGCACGTTTATTTTTTGTCAAGGAAGAAAATACGGTTGTGGGTAAACTTTATAAACACGCAAATCTTGTATGCTACAGACAAAAATTTGCCAAATCGACTGCAGCCAAATTTATAGGAAACATGGAAAAATATTAAAAATAGAAATACAAAATTTTATATCTAAAAAACTGGAAAAAGAAATGAAAGGGTAACACACAACTGATAAAAACTTGTTTGAACAACTTCAAATCATTTGATTCGGCTCAAACATTTTTTGGTTTGTTTTTTCAATATATTGTTTGGATTTGGTTCGCGGTTAAAAACATGGGTGGTTTGTTTTGGTACTTTTTCCGATTCGAGTTCTTAAATATTGCATTTTTAATAATATTTATCAAAATTTTCTTGAATGCTTTTTATGTAATTTAAGATTTTAAGAACAAAATTTGGCAAAATCATTGTGTATTTGTTTCATAGGCTTTTGTAAATTTCTCTTTATTATGCCTCACCTTGTTTAAAATTTTTAATATAACATAAAGTAGCCCGCACGGACTTGGCGGACCGCGTATTGGCCAGGATCTAGGCCTCTCTCCTGATATGCGTTCTTTTCTATCGTTTCGCGAAAACATCTTTCACAGGTCACAATAAGTTGGTTTATTGTAATCGAACATAAAAATAAAATTAACTGTAGTTGCAGCTTTGGTCAACAGATGGTAGATTATCAATTATTATATTAAATTTTTCAAATTTTGTTAAATAAACTAAATTATGATAAATATAGTATGTTTCTAAATATCTGAAAGCAACATAATTTGTTTAGAAAAGGGGAACAAATAAGCGATTATGATTAAAATACTCGAGTTGTATTTGTCAAGATTATTTTATGAAAACAAACTTAAATACTATAACCATTTATTGATTATAAACATTAATATTAAATTTATATTTAACTATTTATTTTTTCGTAATCTCATCATGAACGTCACTGGCAAAAACTCAAACTCAAAATATAATTATATTAATTGTCATTTATCAATTAATTTGTATAAAGCTGTCGCCTAAGCCAGCCAAAAGCTTGCATTCGAATTTGAGTGAAATAATCACAAGAATATTTTTGCATGTTGGATTTTATAATTAGTAATTGTAAAAGTTTTTTTGTCTACGGATGTTTTAGATTTCCTACAATTGTGTACATTGCAAATGATTGATGTTTTTATTCTTCTACCATTCGCTTTGAGTCGTAGTTATAATGAGTATTCATATGGTGTAGATGTCGAATACATCTTTTTTTTTCTTTAAAAACGATTTTATTTGGTGTATGTCATATTAGATTTATATATCTTAATTTGTATTTTTATTGTATATTCAATATTTTGTATTATTGTTACTATTTATTTGTGAATTTATGTATATGTACTATGTATTATATACCCTTTTATTGGACCTTAGTGTTGGGTTACAAACAAATAAAATTTAAAAAATAAAAACATATTTTATAAAAGTTTAAAACCGTTTGTATACAAAATCGATTTCTTTATAACAGAAACAACAATACACGTCAATTTATAACGTATCCAGCATCGATTTGACCGCAGATTTTCACCGGTAATTGCCGGGTTCCTTTCAATCTTATTATTTGAAATAATGCTGTTTAGTATACTCAGGGTTTACAAACAAATCGGGGGAACACTATCTTGATGCATTTTTTTTTGTAAGAACAAGTAAAGGTGGTATGCATTTTGAGTCCGTTAATAGACGCAGTCAAGACTAAAAATATATCCTGAAATCTAATATCTATGAAAAGAATCTCTCGCATTATGTGCGTATTTTTTTCGTTAACAAACAGTGGAAACGGGGGTGTTGCAACATATGGCCCTACCGCGCCGCCGGTGCATTAACAACCAAATTCCAATTACTTTTGCAAGGGACAATTTCTGCCGGACAATTTACTCACTCCTTACATGAGTAACAATTGCATGAGTAACACATGACGTCACGGTCATCCATTGCATGACCACTCCCCCATAGCGTAGGGTGAAGACGAACATACCGCATAATAATGTTAGCGACACTCTCCACGGAATCTTCTCCCCTTTTATTCTCGATGGCCAATGGCTTCCTTGTACATACCGCGGAAATCGCATAGTTTACGATCGGAGGACATTATTATAAAAAATGCGATGCATTCGATAACGGTCCCCATAAGAAACGATACAACCACCCTCTGTATAATCAGCACTTTATCAACAAGAAGAAAAAAATATTTGAGGGGGATTCCGATATCTTGGTATGTTTTTTGGGTTTTGCTTTTTTATCACGACCGCATTGATGGGATGGATCACATCCCATTATGGACTCCCTGGGGTCATTTCTGTAATGTGATAAGGTCTGCATGGAAAACAACATTTATTGGCATGACATTATGATAATCCCAAACACTGATTTAAATTGTTTCTATAATAGTGCTTTTCACGACTGAGTAATAATAATCCACAAAATTATTCTCACTTTATCACCGTTTTAAATTTATATTTACAAGTTTTATATCTATTTTACATATAAATTTTATGTTTAAAAAGTATCACTCATTAAATTAAAAATAAACTTAAAATATATCTTTAATTTAATTCTTTATAATATAAGCAAATAAAAATATTATATACTAATGATAATGGATAAATAAGGTTTTCTACAAAAGTCAAAAAGTAAGAGTTTACGCATCACCATCAATACGAAACGTAGGCTGTGCGCATCTCAATTGAGATGACAAAGTTCACTTTTCTCACCTAAGGGAGAATCTAAATTACGCAATTTTTATACCAATTGAGAAGCTGCGCTTGAAGTTTCTGAAGTGTCAAAATCAAAGCTGCCTAATTTGTCTGTCAGAAATACGAATCTTTTTTCCCTTTTTGCAACAAAATTTTGCCGATTAGGAAAAAATGGTATTCAAAAAGTGCCCTTGCAAACCTTGGGCAATTATAAACCTCGCCTACGGCTCGATTTATGTACTTTGCCCTCAGTCTGCAAGAGACCACTTTCTTTCCTAGGTTTTAAATATACTATTTTTTATTGTTAAAATTGTTTCCATTAGTTTCCATGCATTTAATACGAAAATAGCATTGACAGTGACAATTATTTGATCGACTTACATGATATTTTTTATCGTTTTGATTTAATTTCTGTAATTTTATTTACATAATTTCTTTTTTCCGTTGTAAAAAAATGTAGTTTGTATTTTGTGGCAAAAGTTTAATGGAGAGACTGTATTTGTTGTCTCGACCTCACGGTCTTGACCAAAATCAACAATCTCATGCGCCATAAAAATCTCTTATTTTACGCACTTAATACAAAAATAACTATTATTTTTGATTTATGTATTATAATTTGTGTAACCCTTGTAGTTTGACAATTTCCAGCATTAGTAAAAATTGTAAAATTGTATGTTTTGTTTTGTTATTTTGTCTTAGTTTTGTATTTTTGAAAAAAATTAAAATTGTTTTTATTATGTTATTATGCATATAAGAAAAAAATAATAATGAAATTATTATTTTTGCAATTTGGAGCATGAATCGGGATTAAATATTAAGAATCTGATTTTATTTTATTTCATTTTTGTTTCATTTTTTAGTTTTAATGATATTAATTAGCCGCTCAAGTAAACGGCTCTGTTCCGGTTCGCGGTTTGATTTATTTTGTTGGGTTCAATTTTTATTCGTGTTCAAACATTTTATATTATGGCGTTTTTATAATTGAATCCAGAAAATCGATTTCAATTTTTTTAAGTAAAACTTCAATACGCGGGGTGGTTTTTTGTAAAAATTGCACATTTTCGAAGGTTTTCCGTTTTAAATTTTGTTTTTAGATACCTTTCTCTAATAAATCACTTTTTTTTTAAATTTCATAACAAAAACTGCAATTTATTTAACACGAATCCATATTTTTAATTTATGTTCATTATCACAAATTAGTATTTTTAAATTTTTTTAAATATTTTCTTTATAAATTGCTGTTTTTAATATTTGTTGTCAATCGCAATTTTTGGTCGGTTTTCTATAAAAAGTTGCAATTTCAGTAATTTTTCTCATAAATCAAAATTTTTAATAAATTTTATGTGGATTTAAAGTTTTTAAATTTCCTGAAATTTTTTTCAAATTGCAAATTAGTTTGTTTACATTATGCATTTTTACATATATAGTAAATTTTCTGTAATAAATTGCAATTTTTATAAATTTTCTCTCACAAATTGCAATTTTTGTAAATTTTCTCTCACAAATTGCAATTTTTGTAAATTTTCTCTCACAAATTGCAACATTATTAAAAAAAATTTTACCCTTTAATGGTTTAGTAAACATAGAATAGAATTTAAATTTGAATTTGCGATCGCGGGTTGGAACGTAGAAAAAATTTTAAATGATTAGTACGTTCCCTGTACCAAAGTAAAGTCCACCAAGAGCAAGTTTACGAAATATCTACATTGGCGCTACTTTTTAGAACTTAATTTATTGTTGCCAATATTTGTTATTGCATGCTTATTTGTTAAAATAGACAAAATTCTTTATTTCAAATATTTTTTCAAAAAGTTATTATGCACGTTGGCACAAAGAGATTTTTAATTTTTCTAAAATTTTTATACACAATTAATTATTTAATAATTATTTTTTAACAAACAAAATACTCATGAGCAGTTGTCTAAATGAAGAAATTTTTTATTCACTTTGTATTTTACTAGCTGGTTTAAAAATGTTACCTACAGTATTTAAATTAAAAATCACAACGTTTTGCGTTGGGCTTTAAACATTTCCTCATGTTATATCTAGTTTTGTATGCCCATAATTCATAAATAACCAGTTTGATAAAAAATATTAGTTTTGATTATTAAAAAGGTTGTATAAAATGTGATTTTTATCTATATATCCTAGATATGTTTTGTTTTGGTTGAATATTATGTAGAATCTTTTTAAGATTTCCATTGTAGAATATTGCTTTTTAAAAATACAATATTAAATAAGTACGTCGGTTTTGACGTTTTTGTGTAATGAGTCCTACACACACATCAAATATAATTTTTTTATAAAAACTATTTGAATTAAATACTTTACAATTACAAAATTATTTTGCTTTGCAATTTTTTGTAACTTTCATATTACATAAAAATTGGGAAAGTATTTTTGAAAAACGTTATTAAAAAGTGAAATAAGAAAATTCGTATTTTGTTTTGAACGATTGACCTTTTTAAGTTACAAAAACTAAAAGCATATAACTATAATTCAATTTTCAATATTTTCTTTTAAATTTTTTTAAATTATAAAAAAATTAAAAATTTTTTATGTTGCTCAAGGAAGAATTGTATTTCCTACTAAAGAAGTAAATATTAAAGCATTAAAAAATGTACTAATCTGAAAATAAAAAGTAATTAGTTTCAAAAAGAAGAAATCCTTTTTTACTTTTGCTTTTTGTAAAAAATCAATTTATTAACAAAAAAAAAAGAAATAAACATTTTAATGTTTTTTGATTTTTATAACTTTTTAATTTTATCTGGAAAATTTGATAAAAATAAATATTAATGTTTTGCTTTAAAAAAATTCAGAATAAAAGTTTTTTTAACAGAGATTGAATGCAACAAGATAGAAATAAATTGTCTCAACACTAATAATTTTATATTTTTTATGGATCCGGCAAGATTCGGCCGGATCCGGTTTCAGATTTTGTTTATTTTTAGTGATGGATTTGGTAATAAAGTACAAAAATAGATCCAGCAGTTTCACTATTTCTAATAATTGTTATCATGAATGTTTTTTAAATTTGGCTAGTTTCAACTAATTACATTATAATAATCTGATATAAACAAATATAATTGTTTAGATATTGAATTATCACATACTAAAGGTTACTACCATTCAAACACTTTTACTAACTACGGATTATTACTTGTTAAAAATATATGTTTTGATCTGAATAAGTTTTATTTTATAGAAATAAATTTGTGTTTATATTAATAGAATTAGTTACTTGTATCCCTCACTTAGTAAGTATTATAATATAAAATAATTCAATTAGCAAAGAAACAATATTTGACAATTTTTTTTAAATTTATATTCTTATTATGTAAGTATCAATGGGTTAACATAAATTCCCAAATTACGTTTCAACCCACATATTTTACCCCTTAATACGATAACAATTTTGTGATCAATTTAAAACTCGACGTGAGCTTAATAGTTCTACCTAAAATATCGTTAACACACATATCGCAATAATAACACAACACGCTTTATACAACCCTTATTTACACAAGGTGAAAGGGTGACATTAAACTATTTAGTAACAAAACTACACGATTATCGTTTGGCAAAATCATAAAGGGATCGATCATGTTTGTCTCAAAATTTGTGTGGTGCAACCCTTTTGTGCTGCAAAAACCCTTTCCCAGGTAGTTTAACCCTATCCGAACAAAGGGTGCACGTTACATTTACACAATACCACCTTGTAGTTTTAACTCTTTTTTTGTATACAAAAACTACCTGCAGTATTGCGCAAAAAATCTCCCTTTCAACCTCTTCTATTTATTTATACAGACATGGAAGGGTAGAGATTAGTCGTATCGGAATCAGGCGACAAATTACACCCTATTTTATTCAAACAAGTGCTTGAATTACCACCCAGAAGGCAGATTGTTAAAGAAAATATTCAAAAACAATTAAAACAAGCACGTGCCTAAATAAATGCATAAATATAATCTAATTAACATTTCTTTCTGTTCGTTTTTTTTTTCTGCCGGGACTAATTTATAGTGGTATTTTTTTATTGTCCGGAACATCCCTTAAATGTTCAGGTAAGAAGACGGTTAATAAATCGTGCCACGAGCGCGGTAGCTTAATGGGGAACAGCGTGTATGGTGGAATAAAAAATGCTACCCTTTACTATGTTTCTTGTTTCTCTAAAGGGCTCCGCTGGCGTTAAAACAACCCCATTTAATTTAAAGCGCGTGCCGAATGTTTCGGTGGTTAGGTAAATTTTTATAATGTAACGTTGAAACAAAAAAAGCCATCATGTTAATTAACATATTTTAATTTGAAAAAAGTTATTTTCGTAATTAGTTCTGAAAGGGAGGTATTAAATAATTTTATTTGCTTGGTAAAGATTTGTAATTTAAGAAGAGGAAATTGAAAATGTAATTGCCTACATGGAAGATTATATGATTATTAATTGCCCTTTTTAATGTTTAGGTTAATTAATTCATATTTTTTCGCAATTAAATTTTTAATTAATGTTTATAATTATAGCGTAATTAATGAGCAATTTTGTGGGTCGTATAAAATCAGGATTTTAATATAAGTACGGGGATTGGAGAATTTAATTACTTTTCTGTTCATGAACAATTAATTCTGATTGGTGGATGTACTATCCAGTCATATTTAAATATAAAATATAATGTTATACCTATCTTTATTAAAGAATTAAAGCACACTCAATAAAATTAATGCAGAAATCAATGAAATATGTACTTACGTTATATACAAATTTTCTATGAAAGGTGATACATTTTTATAACTGGATTTGACTTTTAGTTTGATAATAAAACCTCACCACTCACGTATAATTTTGAAAAAAACATGATTTAACTTTTATCTGATTCAATCTTATAAAATTCCAAATGATTTCAAATCATTTTCAAGATTTAAAACCAATTAAAATAAATTTAATTTTTTAAATTTTTATTGTAAAGGAAGATCAAAATAAAGCATAAACTTTGTGAAATATTTCTTGTAGAGAAAATATAAAGTAAAACATATTTATATCTATATATCTATATTTTATTGCAGATAGAAAATTAGAATGTAATTTTATAAGAATGTTTTATTTAAATAATTTTTATGACAATATATGGAAATAAAGTGAAAGTGAGTGGTCATCTGTCCTTGTAAAAATATTTCACGAGAACAAAAAGTTACAAAAAATCTATTGAATTACATAAAATTTTGGTTTTAGAATATTTAACGTTTCCTAATATTAATCAAATATTTTTAGAAAAAATATTTGCGTTATTAAAGAAAATAAAACTAATAAGTACTTAATAAGAAAAAAAAATGTAGCAAAAAATCTTTATAACAACAAAATACTCAACAATTTGCTGTTGTAAAATTTTATAAAAAAATATTTTAATTCTTTTAATGACTTTCAAAATACGGGCTTTAATGAAAACTTTTTTCTTTATTTAAAAAAAATATCTGTTGTATTTTAAAGTGAAAAAAAAACTTCTTAACGCAACAAGAAACAGACTATAAATAAATTTTTGTTTTAATCTTTAGAATTTTTAAAACTATAAACTTTTGTTTTAACATTCACAAAAATACTTTTTTATTTTAATTAAAAAAATAAATATAATTTATGAGTTTAACTATTTTTTTTTAATAAACTCGCAATAAACCAATAAAATTGGTTAAAATTTTCCAAAACTTACTTTATTAAAAATTATATGTATATGATATAACTCAAAATATATTTAAGAATGATTTTATTTTAAGTGCATTTCTTGTAATATAAGATGCTAAAAACTATAAAACACGGACGAGCGACCTTTTTTCAACGGACCAACCGAAATTTTGACAATGCCTGCACATAAAAAACGCATTAAAAGTTTACGACAAATTATTATTTCTTTATTAATAAACTAAAGGAAAAAAAGTACAAAACCAAAACATCTTTACAAAACATTAGTGGGCAACACAAAATTGAACAACTGATCTAGAACAACTTGTCATATTCTGCAGACAACCAGTACTACAACACGGAATCCGCCGATTAAATTGAACGAGATTAATAAAAAAGCTTAAAAATTAATTATCTAATTTTGTGATTTCCTCATTGCAATAAAACAAGGAATGAAACAAATAATTGATTATTGTTAATCATAATCTCTGAGTGAGCGGTTATATGTCCTTCTTGTAGAAACTATAAATATAGTAAAAAGCTTTTTAACAGGCAACCAGTATTACACCGCCAATGCGGCAATTAAATCAAAAAAGATTGATAAAATAGTTTATAAAAATTAATTATCCTATTTCATGTTTATACAAGCCGCAACAATCAAATGTTAAATTATTACTGTCTACATGTTTTTTTAGTTTAAAAAAATTACTTGTTTAAATTATTATATTTTTGTATTTCCAAAAACATATTTTTTAAAACTTAATTCTTGTAGTTTTAATTTAAGTGAAGTCAACGTGAGTGATTGTGGGCCCTTTATGTAAACAATATTGGAAGCTAGACTAACAGTCTAGAACAACCTATAGAATTTACATATAAAATTAAAAACTTTTTTCGAGTTTGAAACTAGTTATAGTTTAAAATTTCAACCAATTGCAGCCGGCCACTGGTTTGTACGTGGTTTTATTGCTCTGCCCGTTTGTTGGCGTCAGTATACACAACATTTAACAGATCGTTTATAGTACAACCAACTTAATGTAGCGTATAGAAGGTGTTTTTGCGCAACGATAAAAAAGAACACATAACACAAGAGAAGTTCAGAGTATGCTCATAGACAAAACTGACAGCTGTTTCTGAGTTCTTAACATACTCTGGACCTCTTTTGTTTTATGCGTCCAATTTTATTGTTGCGTAAAAACGCTTTCTATAGGACATGCTAAGTTGTTGTATTGTATTTCTTAATAAATAAACCTTTATATTAAATGGTAAATATCTGTAACTTGCTGTTCAAGCTCATCCGCACTTTGAACTCTTACGTTTTTTTATATAGCTTCTTTATTATAATAATAAGCCTATGCATTCTTAATTGGATAGGCTGTTTTTAGGCAACGGGAGTACAACCATTGCATTATTGTGCCTCCACTTAAAAAACAAAGTATAATTATGGGATTATCTACAATAGACTGCATGTCAGAGGTGCAGAAACTGCTATTATTGTAGAAAATTAATTTGGATCAAAATTATTGTGAAAATTTAATGATTAAGTGGAAAATCAGTCAGCGACTGCATTTGGCAATTTTTCTATTTTGCTTAATTAATTTATTATGTAAAATAATGAAAATAAAAGGAAATTATTATTATCGAAGTAAAACTTTTATTCAAGGTTAAATTTATCGTCACATAAATCTATCTTGATTTCACTCATTAATTTTATATCTTCTGTTTGTTTAACGTCAAATGAATTAAAAATTAAACTTTTGCGCAAAACAAAAAGAAGATGTAAAATAGATGAGTCTTTTCCAACAATATTTAAATAATAAATTAAAAGAAAATCCAAACGATTATTTTTAGGAATTAAAACAGGACTAACACTCCTAATGTTTAAATTAGAATGTTTCAAACAACATTCTGCCATTACAAACACAATGGTCAACAAATTTCAATAAACATCATAAACAACATTTCAAGATAAATTACTAGAACTCAAAAGTTTAATATCTTAAATAATTAGCTTGTGTTATTTTAATAACGACCTTAATTGCATTTTGATGCGACAAGTCAAGACTCTTTAAAACGACATCGGGTATTTTTAGCCTGTAAAAATACAATGTAATTTCGTATAAAATGAAGCACATACCACAACACCCCTTTTAGTTAGCCACTCATGAAAGGGTTAATATAAAAATTAATAATAAATATAACAATATATATATATATATAAAATCATAAATTACAAAATTACCGATTCACATAGCAATAAACTCCTGCTGTATTGTTTCCATAATATTTCTGGAGCAATTTTACGAGTTTGAAAGCTATTATTGACCACAAAAGCTTTTAACAAATTTGGTGAAGTCTAAATTCACCCAAGTGCAGTGGTTGAATTGGTAAAACATATTGGTGTTTGTTTTCTATACCGTGTCATCAAAGGATGACAAAACTACTCTAAATAATTTAGACTATAACTAATTCTCGGAAATGGCCAAGTTGTTAAAGGTGCTACTCTAGATTTTGCAAGTAATTTATTGAAATTGAATCTTTGAACTCAATTCATATATAAATGATTGTAACCATTCCAAAATTACTCGCGTCTCAAGCGTGCAATTGATTTTTGCGCCAATTTTTGGATGTTACTTAAGATTATTATTAAATAAGGCATTTTATTAAATGAAACCAAAGTTGAAGCCAGTAGAATGTTGTAATTCAAAAACTATGGTTTGTTGACATTTGTGTTATTCTCTAAATTTTGTAAATTTAACATTTTACAAATATTTTGATTTTTTGTTTCAATCATTTGTGAATGTAACTTACATTTTTTCACTTGTCACAAAAATTATTTATCAGTTTTTGACAATCTGTTTTACTATATTTTTGACATTGAGCTACATTGCAGCATTACATTTTATTATATTTATATTTAACAATATTTTTTACTTTTTTTTTTCTGGAAATTTTGCAACATTTTACAATATTTTTCTAATGTTTCTCAGTATTATTTTAATTTTCACAATTATCTGCAATATAGTACGTTTTACGCAATATCTTTTAATATTTAACGGTGTTTAGTAGACAAAAATTATTTCAAAACAGAAATTATTTTGCAATTTCTGGAAATATTCTGCGACATTTATTGATAAAAAATGTAGTACTAAAATCCAGTAAATTTTTGTAGCAAATGTGTTTTAATCATTATACATTTTATCACAAGATTTGCAACTTTTGCTTTCCTCTTTTGTATAAATACAAAACAGTTAATTATATTAATGAATAAAATATAATAAAAATATGGAATGTTAATTCATTCATTGCATTATTTCATTTGGTTCATTAAAAAGTTGTTGTAAATAAAATGTAAAAAGAACATTTAGATAATCTTATATTTTACAAAGATACTGTCTATTATGCATATGGAATTAAAATGAGATTGCTTAAAATATAATTGGTAATCTAAATAAATAAACGCACCCTATACCAGACAGTCTATTACTCGCCCGGAAGAAATGATGGCGAGGGATATTTTTTAAAGCGTTCTAAAACACGCGACCCGTCCTTATTAGTTGGGGTAGTTCCGTGGAGCTGTTATTATCATCATTACTATTTTTTGTCGTGAGTTAGTACGTGAGTTTCCTTGCCGAAAAAATAAATATCTAAATAGTTTATTATAAAGCGTCGTTATGGTGAACCGTGGTTGAACAGGTGGGGTAATCACCCTGTTAAGGGTTAATTCTACCCTTCCGTAGACAGGTGCCCGGTTCCTCGGGAACGGTATGTCGTGCTTAAGGGAAGGGGTAGTGTTAAAGGGTGAAAATGCGGGCATTATACAAAAGAGGCATGAAAGTTATTTTTTACTAAGGTAACTTAATTGGGGATGAATAGCGGCAGTTTAAAAGGGGTGACATTTTTTTTATTGTGAGCCGATAATACCTTAATTAATCGGTTGAAATTGGATTTTGTTCGGTTTTTAAGGGGCAATTATTTTATGTTAGAATTTTTAACGATGTATATTGGTTGTAAAATTCAACTAGTTAATTGAATTGTGAAATATGAATTAATTTAACTATAGATGCCAGAGTATGTCAAAACATCAATATTATTAAGCAATGTCAATTTATTTTTAATAATAAAAAAAACTTTAAAGTAAACCCTAGGGTTGGCATATAAAGTTTAAAACCTATTATATTTTTCTCCATTGAATCTGAAATTGTAATATAAAATGGCATTTATTAATGATTTCAAAGTCCTTTCTTCCATACAACAAGTGAATTTTTATCTTAAGCAACCCCCGTTTTTAATATTAAAAATCGATAAAAAAGATTGAACCGGTAGTTTTAATAATTATAACAGTAGTAATAGTATTGAAACAATAGCTGAGCGAAGGGGTGGGTTACTTTATTTAAAACTGCTGGGTTAATAATTTAAAAAACAATAAAAATTATTGGATCGGTATATTCGATTTTAGTAGCCCACTCACCCTGGTTGTTGGGTGGGTGGCGTTGGCTGGGTGGGCCAGTCACTATATATAGGGTGTTAACGAATAAGGGTAACAAACTTCTAGAGTGGGTAGGGGGTTCATTTGAGACACTTTTTATTTATAAACTCATAGACAACCGTGTTCACTCTAGAGCTACACCTCAAAAACTTTTTTATTTTATTTTATACAATATTCGAAATATCTCTCTAAATCAACAAAAAATAATAGGATATAAAAATTATTGGCAGTTAAATTGTCTATCTTTTTTAGCAGGATATCTGAATCTATCTCTAACCGTATTCATGTCATAAATCAAAGGACGAATTTTATTGTTTTTGTTATTTTTGTTAAAAATCATGCTTAAAAGTAAAAAAATTAAAAATATTTTGAAATGAAAAATGAAAAACCATTCATTCAAAAGGTCTTCTTTCACCTAATAACATATTTCAATGTAGCTCCTACTGATTGCGCGTTATTAAAGAAAAACTTCAAGGGGAACATTTTTTGAAACTTCAACAACGTTGAGATATCAACGATGCATTGCACCTTCGCAGCATATTTTCATAAACCCTCTCAAAATTTCAGGCGTTTCTTAAATTTCCTGATGATAGGGATGGAGCTATTGTTCTTTCAAAACTGGCCAAACACTTACATGATTAGCACAAATGTCACGTGAAATTGTTTGAGTGCTGCTGGATGGGTTCTGTTCTATCTTATGAAACACATCATCTTGAAATCATAGTGTTTGACGATGTCTTGCAACTCTGCAATTTAGCTTGTTGACTGCGAAAGTTCCTGTATCTCGCAATCGCTGATAAACTTTTGCACTCTATTGGAAGGTATTGGACGATTTGGAAATCATATTAGCATAATCTTGAAAAATATGCTGATTCAACTATTTCATACAGTAAAAACATAAGCGATTTAAGACATGAAATATAGCCAACTTAAAAAAAGTTTAAGGGTGGACACAGTTGATGTTTATAAATAAAAAATGTCTCAAATGAACCCCCTACCCACACTAGAAATTTGTTACCCTTATTTATTGACACTTTGTATATAATACTAACTGGTCAGTAGTTAGAAACAATATTGGAACTAATAAAAATGTCAAAAAATATTGGACCTGTAGTTTTAATTTTATTAGACTACTCACGGGGAGTGAGTACCTGTTTCTATGAATATCTTTTGAAAACAAAATAATTGAGATTTAAAAAACTATATTTGATATTGCCTCATCCATCTCTTGGTAAAATTTCTTAATAATTAGGGTTAAAAAGGCACTTGGTATATGTTTTACTGTATTTTATTTATTTCGACATGTTTCAATTCCACACAATCATTGTCAAGATGCAAATATTACTGAAGTAATAATAGTAAAATAAAATACAGTAAAACATGCAAGTGTCTTTTTTAACCCTAATTTTTAAAATACTATGAAAATTGTGAAAATTGAAGATAAAAATGTATAAAAATTAATAAATTTAATCCGACACATTTTTACAGTTTCTTAAAATTTGACAATATTTAATGTAAATTTCTAAAATATTTACTCAATTTTTCAAAATTTTATGGAATTTTATATTTTTTTAATCTTAAGTTTTTGCAGATACCAGATGATCTTCTAAAAGTCATAAATGTTTTTTTTTCAAAATATACAAAATTTTAGATTATTTTTAAAGCTTCATTGAAATTAACAGAATTTCTTAAAATTTTAATAAAATTAATTGATTTTTCAACATACTATTAAAATTACACACAATTTTGAAAATATTTACAAAAACTGTTTGTTGTAATATTAAAAAGGCGACCGAATCCATTGTATAAGTAGGTCCTCGTTGGCCTTAGCTAATACGGCACGTTTAATAAATATTAATAAGGAATATAATATTGAAAAAAGAATAAACAAAAAATGAATGAAATTAACAAATTAAACAAAAAAAATTAATAAAACGTAAACAAAATAAAAAACAAAGCAAAACCACACAACAAGTAAAACTTTTATTACAATTTTTATTAAAAAAATATTAATTGCGGAAATTAAACCCGTAACTCTTAGCATTGCAGTCTCTCGCTACTCCAGCGTTTATTGATGTATGGTTATGTTGGTGTTTCGTCATTAATTTACATACATTTATTCATCTACTCTAAGAAATTGCACATACTATAAAAATATCAATTTAACAAACATATCACCGATAAAATCTAGCATAAATAGTTCTCGGTCCGTTTTTATTCATTCTAAACAAATACAGCTTTATAACATTATAACTAAATTTGACGATGCTCATTTTTATAAAGAATTAAACTTTTAAAGCTAAGACATAACATAAATTATTTTTAGTTCCATTTTCTTATGCCAATTGTACATTCATAATTCATTTTTTTTATTTTATCAATAAACAAAGTCCTTCTGCCGTTTTTCCGATTACGAAAAAATAACCAAACCATTTAAAATCAAAATAGTTTTAAAAAATCTGCGCACAATCCGAAACTAGGCTAGACTCAATTTGATCTAATTTAAATGTGTTTTAATGAATGTTGAAAGTAGAAAAATAAGTATTACTGTACATGTTAGGTCATAATATAGGAAAAGTAATCATTTCTTTAATGAAGAGTTAATTTCCCCTATTCCATTATTATAATTAAAACTAACAAATTAACTTAATTGAAAATATCGACAAAACTTCCACCATTTTGCCCTTTTATTTGTATTTGCTTTTATTGGAAGGCGTTAATGAACTCTCATTGCGCTTCGCCCTATCCATCATTAACCCTTTTCATCACACTATTGGCTGACGGAGCATTGCCCTTGGCACGCTAACCCTTTCCCTCTCGATTAATATCCCCTCGACCGTAGACAAACCCCTTTCATTTTCACCCGGACGAAATGGAAAGGATTCACCTACCTGCGCCATTGGCCCTCGCAACCCTTTACCCAAGACCCTTTCTATAATGGCGTTTGTGGTCGTTAACCCTCATGGGAACCAGTATCGTGGGAAGCCTTCCCGTTTTACGTGAAATGACCGAATATTTTTGGCAAGCTGTTTATGTAACTGGATGTAAATTGGACCCCTTTGCACAGTTTTGCATAGTTGTATATGTGCATGAGTGGGTGTGGGAATACGGACGGAAGAGTTCTCATGCATTTTGAAAGGAAGAACATTTTTGATGAAAACAACTTATTTCTCTTGTGTGGTAAATAACCCGAGGTGTAAAATTATTCCAAAATAATAGAATACTTATTCTTTATAAAAACTTCTTTTATACGACGGTGTACATGAATAAAATATAATATTTGTTTGTATTTTATAATTTAATTATGATGTAATAATTATACAGTTTTGTTATATTTAATGCGAAATAAAGCTATTTTATTGCTAATGGCGCAAGGTGCAAAACGTATATCCAGAGATGTGACTTTGATTTATGATCGTCCAGCGTTTATCTGTGAGGTGGCTCGCTCACAAGATTATCGTGGCACTTAGTGAAACGAACGAAATAATTACGAGGTCCTTAAATAAATGATGATCATATCCCACTTTATCCGTTGATGACGACGGTGTCTGTTGGCCCACCTCTGAGAAAATCCAAAAATTGCTGCCACATCCCTGTGCAAATGTCGTCGGCATGGAAATTAAACGTAAAATTACATAGCGCTGCGGATCACCACAGTTTCTTCTGTCCGGTTGATGCAATTTGCCGCGACACGCCTAGTTCCGGGTAAATAAATAGCGTTGGGTCTCAGTTTTTTTATTCTACCTCCGCAAAAGTTCCCTAACGAAATGCGTATTAGAATGTTTGGAATAATGGTTGGGCATTAGTTTAATTTCGTATCTGGTTTCGGCGAACCATAAGTTCTATAGATTGCGATGAGCAGCTGCCAGAAAATCTATGTATTTGCTGAAATAATTATTGATTCCGTGTACACATTTCCGAAATCGTTGTGGGCATTGTGCATTTTAATAGAAATTTGCACATATTGATAATATAACATGGTATTAAGTCATTTAGGTTACAACATAATTAATTTAATTATATAGCCAGTATTCTCAATACTTAAAAGATGAAAATTTTTATTGAAAATTATTAAAAACATCAACGAAGGGATAAATCATTGTTAAAAATATGACAATTTAAATAAAATTTACTTATATTGCCAAAATTCGGCAAGAAAAAATAATTGTTCGTAATATTAAAAGCGTTTCCAATATGTATATCATATCTATCCTTTTAGAAAGAATTTTAAACTAATAAGTGTTGTAGATAGGTATATTGAAAGTATTGTGTTGGTTTATTTTGAGAAAATATACAGAATTTGCGAGTCTTCAATGCTATGGGCAGCATGGGCGTATTTTTCAACGATAAAAATTATGTTAAATTTCTTGCAACATATTTTTGCATATGAATTTGTTAACAAATTCATATGCAAATATGTGCTTTTTACATTTATATTTTTCCTTTTCATTGGTTTTTTATCGTCTAACAATTAACAACTATAAAACTATTTTTTAAAGATATGTTTAATCCATCAGGCAAATTGATTGAGCATTCACTACAATACTACAAGCCGTAGGATTTTCTGTGAGCTGCAGTACAAATATCGTAATATATAAAACTCTGAACGCATAGCTGCTATGTTGTGCAGTTCCGCCAGTTCATTTATCAAATCAAGCATTAACTTGAACTGAACACATTTCTTCCTATGTAATGCATTATATGAATGCTATTTTTAAGACAGAAATAAAGATTATTATTATACTGCATAATCTGCTAAAGCCTCTCTTCGTGCTGGCAAGCAAATTCATTTTGTTAATAATTTCATGGAATTTAAATTTTTGTACTACATTGTTATATTTTTTCCAAACAGTAAATAAACATAAACATAACCTACACTTGATATTACGAAATAGCAGATCTATAGCCATAGACCAGAACAAACTATGACAAAGTGCAGAATCTGGAGAATGGTGCCCATGCGTACATCTATTACAGGCATTTTAATTTTAATTTTCAAAAAGCATATTACTGGTATAGTAGTAAAATATACGCATTTATTTTACAAAGTCATTGTATTTCTTAAAGTAGGATTTTGTTTAGGCCATAGGCGGCGAGCCAACTCAACGTGGCCAGATGTAACTTTCAGTCGACATATCACGAGCATATGTAATGCTGACAATGTAACTACATACTTGACAATTAAACTTGATCAATTATAATTGTATTATATAACATTCGTTCTAAATTCTATTTATATAATTTTGAACAATCGAGACGTTGGCTGGTCTCAACGTCTGATCGACATTCTACCTTTCAGACAGCCAGCCGTTGGGGCCTGCCGGTCGCCTGATCAAAATTCTACTGTTCGTCGTGTCTTCTCGGCTAGATGTTACGTCTGGCCGCGATAGCTAGGTATCTGAATGATAACCTAAGCAAAGAACGATACCGCCCAAAAAATCATAGATTTGCACTAGGCAAGATGCAGAAGGGCCCGGTGTTGAATATTTAAAGTTCAAAGTATCAGCTGTTATTGGTATATTAGAAGCGTCAAATCGACGCAAAGAACTTTGCCAAATGAATTTACACAATATTGACACGTTTATCAATTAATTTGTTCATTTGGATAATTGATTATAAACTTTTAACTTAATCATTTTGATTTTATGGCCAGATAGGCCTTGTGAAATAGGATCTCAAGGCCTAACTGTCTAAAACAACCAAGAGAATTTACGGTTGTTCTAGACAGTTAGTCTAGCTTCTTTTATCGTTTACAAGAAGGGCACACAACCACTCACTTTGATTTCATTAATATTTGAGGTGGCGCTAAACACGTTAACCAATTATTTGGTTCATTTTGTTTCAATGCGATGCGGAAATCACTAAGGTGCACTGATGATCTCTTATGAAGAGTTGCCGCTTGTAACGGTGAGGATTTGGATAATTGATTATACACTTTTAACTTAATTGCTAAAAATATTTGCAATAGGTACGTGTTTTCAAGAATTATTTTTATATAAATTTGTGATAAATTACCAAGTCGGTGTGGGCATATCTATACTAATGCTACTCAATACAATGATCTAATTAAAAATCCGGTAATCATACAGTATAAAGTCTTACAAGTGTATACGTGTGTATTGTGTATCACATTAAGTTAGACAAAACCGCAACTTTTGTAAATTAGACCTCTGAAGTCAAAGTTATCATTGCACATATTAGAGAATTAACTAAATAATATCTGCTCAAGCCAGGAATTTGTGCAGGCTTGTAAAAACTTAAGTTGATTTTTGGAGTCGTCTTCTAGCCGTGTTTGGAAATTGTTTAATCAGTTGCGTGTTTGGAGAGTAGTTTGTAGCTCATGAGCAATATAATTGTTGTCCCAAATGGTCGTTTTTGCGGCTTTGTCCAATTCATTCTAAATATCTACGAGTTTCTTAGTATTTGTACAAAGATCTGCAAATATCAAATGGCGACGATGGGTTTGTGATAGCATCACATAAAACGATAATTTCTAACCAAAGCAGCAACTTTTGCGACCTCACCTAACATATTTTTAAATCAAAATCAGTGGACTAGTGAAAACTGAAAGTTTTATTGTGTCCAAAAACTAATTTGATTCAATTGTGACAAAAAAAACTTTTGAGACTTTAAAGTTTAGGGTCTACAATGAAAACAAGTAAAAAATATTTGAATTTTTTTTATTATATAATATTTCTAACAAAACACAAATTACATTTATATAAAAAAGTATAGTGGTAGTTTAAGTTTAATTTAAGACATTTAAGCACAAAAAATAATATCTGTAATATTATTGTCGGATAAGTTACTAGAAATGAAAATATTTTGCGCAAATAAAGAGTTACAAATTGGGAATATTTTTTGGGTTAGATGATTACGTTTGTATATAAATCATTTAACTATTCGGACCACTTTTTGTATTTCTGGGATGCTATTTTTTGTGGCAAGTACGTTATACAGGCGTTTTCTTACAATGTAGTTTGTGTTAAGGGTAAACGTCGTAACCCTCAAAATGGAAATCAGGTTTTATGAAATTGTACTTCATTCTGGTAAATAGTTATAAGTCTCTTAACCATAATATATGAGAGCTATAACCATTTACTCATATTTGAGGAAACTCTAGTAGATGCGGCTAAATTATATTTTCCGGCGATTTAAAACCAATTTAACGTTAAAGTAACGACAATTAACGTATTAATTGAAATGGTCGGAATAGAGCTACCCAACACTAAACATTTTATGTAAACTTTCAATATACCAAAAATAAATTGATGAGAAAAATCATCACAGCAGTTTATTCGGGAATAGAATTTAAACTTTATTACTTAATATGAAAAGCAGTTCCATAGTTGTCCACATTGTTATTAAAATTGTTAATGGAATGTAGCCGGTGACACGTAATTGGTGATAGTGTAACTGGGAATACACTTTACATATCGTGAGAAGTTAACCAATTCTTAATACGATAAATAATATTGATCATTGAAGATTTAAGTCAGAGAGTACTTACTTTGTAAAAGTAACTATTTTTCAACAAACTGCAATATTCAAATTTCGTACAGTTTCACAAACGTTTAAAGTTAAAATACTCAAAATATATTCACATCACTTTTTAAAGTTATTACAAATAATGCACATTTAATATACGAGAAATGTACAAGTTATTTAATTAAAATTTAATTATTTCAAATATTTGAATCCAGTTATATTATTAATACATCAAAATATTAATACACAGCTGATTGTTATGTCGTTCACAGATAATGAATGATAAGAATAATTTTATTCGGCACTTTCAGTGCCTCCCATAATGGCCTTTTTAATGTAGTAACTTTGTAGATGTCGCTGAGGAGGAAAAGAGAAGGAGATCCATCAGGAGATGAAAAAAGAGTGATTAAATTTTCAAGGACTATAAGTCTAGTGAAGAATCCTTTTATGTAACTCGCGGAGGCGTGCAGGAGGGGTTTTGCGGGGCAGGTTTTGTAATAAAATTACGTTGCGACTGCTTTGATACTGGGATATCCGTATGCAATATTCTAATAGCATTATTAATAATTCATATTTCACTTAGAGTCGAGTCAGGTGAACAGAGGCCCGCGCCTCTATGAAAATAAATTAGCAGTGAAAAGTGCTGCATCGTGTTCCGCATTACCTGTAACATCCGTGAGCGTTGGAAGAAGTGGCGGATTTAAGCTTTAAAAAACGGTCCTAAGTTAATAAGAGGCGGCAAGGGAGTCACCTATGTCGGATGCACAGTGAAAGAGAGAGACCGAAATTCTCCAACAATCCTGTCAGCGTATATACATACAGATGTAATCAGGATTATAATCGGGCGCATTTGAAACGGCACGGGCCCTATATGAGTTGAGTACGTATCGGTGATCACAGAGACATGCTTTTGCTTTCTCACATGGCCCATAGAGGATTAATGTTTTATGGGTTTGATTGTCGATAATGGTTGTTACGTGATTTAGAATGATATTAGGTTTTTTGTGCATTGTATATTCTTGCACAATTTGGCTTAATAGTTATGTCTTATATCCTGTCTACAAATATTGTATCAACATTTTTGTTTTTTAACGCAAAAATTATAAATAAATTTAATGTGTCGTTTCTTAAATAATTCTATAGCAATGAATAAATCGAAGTTGGTTTAGGGTTCAAGTTAGCTAAACTTAAAAAGTTTTTTAAATAATGATCTTTATTATTATAAATTGAGTTTTAGTGCAAAATTGTTGATTTTTAAGTACAACTAACAGGTATATTTGGTACTACTCTAACGTGCAATCTACCTATATATGCGGTTTACTAGTTCTGGTAACTTTAAAAAGTAGTTAAAATTATAATAAAAAATTCTATGCAGATTTATTTACGAGTTACTCACAATATACATTACGTGTATACATTTCTAACGGACATGATCATACTGTTTTTAAGTTTTAAGATTACTTGTGACAAAAATATGAACTCAAACTGGAGCCCAAATACTATACAATTGGTAATATTAAATTTATTGGCTGCTACTTTAAATTTTGCTAATGGGATGAAGATTATAAAGTTAAAATAAACATTTTTAAAAATTGTTTAATTTTATACATAACCTTTTTTAAAAAACATCAAACTTGCATTATTTGTTCTTTCTTAATTTGAAGGTTATGTGATCATTTATTTAGCAAAAATAAATAAAATTCTATTTTTTGGAAATTAACGTTTTACGGAAAACAAGTAGGCTTCACGCAAAGCCATAGACATAGACCACATGTGTCGGTTGATTGCAAGTTAGCAGCTTGTATTTTATAGTATAGCAATAACTGTTTGTTTATATTAAAAACTATTTATTTTGATATCGTGCATGAAACAATTAATAGTTTCTTTAATACTGAATAGCTGAACTTTATTAACTCTCTGGTCAATGTCTTTATGTTACAGGCGTTTTTTCTACTTGCATTTTACAAACTGATTCCGGATAAGTTACGAAAAAGCTCTAACTTCATTTTTTTGGGTCCGCAAGAAATACCTGTTCTCCGGCATTGGCCGAACAGTCGTCGGGTGTATTGAAACAACTGACTTAGTTTGAAATTAGAGTTCTGTTGGAACAGAAAATTCCGTTCTCGAACTGGTTCGGAACCGGTTCTGATGCTACTAAGAATGTCAATCAATATTTCAAAAGTAGAGGGCTTACATATTTTCAGAACTTGGAGAGTCGCTCGTGCTTCAAACTTAGCATTCACGCAAGCGAATTAGTTTGTAAATAACTATTACGCTCCTAATTGAACAAAAAAATAAATGTAATAAATGTTTTATAAAAATTAATTTAAAGTTACTTTTTATTTAGCCGGGAATATGATTATCAAAATATTTGAGATGGAATAAATTAATGCATCCAACAATTTTATCTTGCTACATAATATATCCTCAACAATAATCTACAAAATTAAATAATTATTTTTAAAAAAATTTATTATATAAATTATATAAATATTTAAATTTAAAAATATAATATAATTTTAAGAAAATAGAATTTAGGGTCATTGTTGTTTTATTTATTTTATTTAATGAGTTTCTTTATCGGAATCTTGTTACGTAAAACAAACAAAAATAATATTAATAAATAGTTATTAAAGTGTTTGCTGTTTAAAAAAACAGGATTTATATTCAAATAGTATTTCAACCCACAAAAATATGAGTTTAAAAGATTATGGGGTTGTTTCAATGCAAACTTATATAAAAACTACCCGCTTCTTTCACCCTTTGTTTATTATAAAAGTTATTACAACATTTTTTAGCACCCCGTGTAAACAAGCTGAGCGCGTGGCGCAGGTAAAAAAGTCTATGCCATAAAAAACCGAGTCGTAAGGGTTGAGGTGCCTCGATACCAAGAAGGGGGTTTCGTCTTTTTTCATTATGATTAAGTTATTGGGTGGTTAACCGCTTATTAGTTTTATAGCGGGCACGCGACCAGGTAGAAAAGGGGTAACCGTATATTTTTTTGGTACCCGGAAGTGCTTTTTTGTTGTTGGTGTTATTGCATGGAAGCCTCTTCATCTCGTTATTTGTACACAATTGGAAAAAGGGTGCGATCGTTTTTTTGTGTGACGGATGGGTTAATTTGACGCGCTATTTAAGGGTTTAATGGGCGGTGATTATCGAATTACCGATTGTATAGGTTACCGCTTTATTGGATTAATTTCCTAGTTTTATATGAAAAGGAAAACGCAATACAAAAATTTTTGTTACTATATAAAAGATATCATATTCAAACATTAAGTCTATTGGTAGTCCTATTCTGTAAATATAAATACATTTGAAAAATATTTTAAAATATTGTTTACATTGCAAAACTTATACATTATATTTTTACATTAAATCGGCAAAACAAGAATTAAAAATTATAAATTAAAATAAAAATTGCAATTTTTAAAAAAGGTTGCAGTATTAGTGTATTATTATATAAGCGATTATAATAAGCCTCGAGGCAAGTTATCTAAGTAAATAATTACTCTAAGTTAAGGCTCCGTGTTTGCATAGCGGAGGCAGTACTGGGTACGCTTA
>JARJEC010136048.1:0-25937 GCA_030264575.1 Tachinus sp. AB-2021 | reverse complement strand
TATAGACCAACATAAAACTTTCTTAACATTAGTATACAGACCACCAAATACAGATACAAATAAAATGTGTAACATAATGGAAAGAATCAGATTAACAGAAACCAAACTTCACATATAACAGGATATTTCAACATAAACATATTAACAAATGAAAACAGAAGAATTAATTTTCGTCATCAGTTCTTTACGTTAAAAATAATCATTTTAAAACAGATAAGTAGAATGTTGGCTTGTATTAGAGGAGAATAGTATAAAAGTAGATGGTTCCGGTCGGTTTGTTCGACACTCTTCGTTAGTCCTGATTTTATATAATTTTAATATATATTTTCGTATTTTGCGGGTTTTGACACTTGACTTAACCGCATTTGACCATCTATGTGTATTTTATTTTCTATTTAAGGCAGAAAAGTAATAAATTTATATCTTTTTGGTATTTTGGATTTTTTTCATAAAACAAAATCCAAAATATGCAGTTTTTAGAGATATATTTTAGTTTATGAAATTTTGTCATAAATTTCAGTTTTCTTGTAAAATGACAAAAACATTTTTTTATATTAAAATATCGATCTAAAACTAATTTAATTCAATTTCTAGGGTTAAATTACTATAGAATTGGATCCGGTCGGTCTGTTTGCCACATTTCGCTTTGCCCGATTTTAAATAACTTTTACACATACGCACACACACACACTCACATACACTCACATACGCACACACACTCACATAGACAAACACACACACACTCACATACGCACACACACTTACATACGCACACACACACATACTCATATACGCACCCACACACACACACACACGCACGCACTCACGCACGCACGCACCCACGCACGCACACCCGCACGCACGCACGCACCCACGCACACACACACACACACATATATATACATATTAGCTAAAATTAACTAAAATTATACCGCTCCTAGAATGTTACGATGAACTAGTATACAAATTTTCTACTGAACATAGTAACAGCAAAAAATAATACATAAACTTGATGTTACAAGAAGCAAACAAGAAGCGTCAATATATATAAGTCCCTAACAAACTCTATCTTCGAAAAAAATTTCTCACAATAGGATTTCAGTGAAAACACATTTTGTAAATATTATGTAATTTAATGATTATGAATGAACATAACGTAACGGATACAAGATATTTCAGTAATTTTTTAATGTTTTATAACATATCATAATATTTTGCATATCTTCTCAATATTTATATACGCTTTGAATAATTTTTAAATATTTTCATATTGTCTTACGCATATATTGCTACCAACAAACTAAATAAAACTTGTGTCCATAGTAACTTGCATTGTAAGTTCTGCATAAGGTTTGTTTATCAAATTTATCTTGACAACATAACGTAAGCAATTTATTTGTGTTTCTAAAAGATAATGAAGTGTTATAATAAATGAGGACAGAATATGGCTAGCGACCCGAGTAGCCTTTTGGAGCCAGTAAAGCAACTTACCTTGCAAGTGTTGAATATATTATTTGTTTACTAGTTATAAATAAGTAAATAACTACTTTATATCAAAATAATAAAAATTCTATAAATTCCGATAGTTGCCAAAAATTGTACAAGCTTTGCTTTGAAAACGTCAGTTTAAGCTGTCTTAGTGGTTGGTTACATTGCCTGCATTGCATTTGTACACAATTGCGTTCCAAAACGGTCAAAAAGAGTCAAATGTATGTAGTGCATATTAAGAAAGACACGCTCCGGTGTCCAATTGATCTTGACATTTGCAAGTAATATAATAAACTTAAATATAAAAAAATGTTAAATAATTAGGTTGTGTTACCAAAATATCTAAAAATTAGGAATTATACGTATTGAAATATCAAAATATATATTGGGTGTTTTTTTAATTATAAGATTTATTTTATTTTCTGTTTTTTGAATGTCCCAAAAGAATTATTAGATTTTAAATTTTTGTAAAAACAGATATTTTAAAAATAATTTATATATATATATATATATATATATATATATATATTACTTTTAGATGGTACTATGGAATATACCAAGCGTTGCATTTATAAAAACACTTACCACCTAAATACTAATTATGTCATTTATAAAAGCGTGGAAATTAATTAATTTTAGATAATATGGCAACTTGATAATATTTTAAATAATATTTAATATATAAAAATATATTTTAAAATAATGAGTTGTTGGGCAAAATTCTAAAAATATAGATTTATACTTAATTGAACTAAAAAAAATTGCAAATACATATATTATTATAATTGATGCTGTTTTTGGCTAAACCTGAAATTATATGTTGAAAATTTTTAAAGGTAAAATTGGGTTTAAAGATCTATGGATTTTAACTCTAAATATTTACAAATAATAAGCACATGGGGGTCGTAGCTGTTTTAGTTGTCACCCAGTATAATATATTTATTTTAATTATAAAAGTTGACACATCCGGTTAACCCCCCTCGTTAACTATACTTACTTAATCAAACGTTAAAATTTATGTAAAAAGCAAATGCTAAGTTTAGAACTGCGTTCTATCATCTGGACAATATTATTTTTTGTGTTCTAGTTGTTGATTTGTCACCCGTTTAGAATTTAGTTTAAAAATTCAATTTTTCAAATATATTTATGTATATCAATAAATAATATTGATTTGGTAGTGTACTAAAAACCTTAATAGAAGTAAATATGCTATTTAAAAATAATAATAGATATAATGAAAAAAATAACTACATTCTTTCTAATCCATCGTTAACGTTTTCCCTAAACGTTTATATAGCTATTTTAGTGATAATAATTTATAAATAACAAATGCTTGAAAAATTAGATTAAATGTTTGATAATTTCAAAACAACGCGATTTAAAAAAATGGATACCAATTTTATATAATTATATACTTTTACTGACAATTTTCTCAATTCACAAGGGGTCACATTAGAGGTACCCATTTTAAACGATAAATTATAAATATTTTAGACAGTAAATAACAGTTATTAAGTAGGACATCATGAAAAAAAAGAAACTGTTTTTATACCTTTTGGATTCCATTAATCCAGTAGTCAATTCCAATAAAAACATGTAACGTTGGTGTTGATTGCGGCTTTGATTCAGAATTAGTAAAAGGTTAAATGTATTCAGAACAGTGAAGCCGAGGTGTGAAATATATAATTATAATTATGTGTAATTTTTGTTAACAATTAAATTATGTAAAACCATAAGTATTAGACGTATATAAATATTTTCAAAGTTTTAAAAATTTTATTACAATTAATTTTAAATATTTATTTCTAAGTTGTGGTTATATAGATTCTATGCTGAAATTGGCACAAAAATGGATGTTAAACCACTTTAATATTTTTTTCAATTTACGTTATTTATAATAAAAAAGAATTGAAAGAGTTTAAAAATAGTAAAAAACTAAAAACTAATAAATTTTTCAGTGCGCCTGATACTCGTGTGGCTAAACACTTGGCAATTATATAAATTTCATAAAATTTCACTAATAAAATTCGGCTAGATTAATCGATTCTTGATGTTTAACTATTACAAACCTATTTTTAAAACTTTGGTCAAAGCCATATTTAGGATAAATCTGCTTTATTATTAATATAACGTTTTATACGATTTTTAATTGAATGATTATTTAATTGAGTGTGCGACCGTGTTGACAAATCCAAGTGTTTGATTAGATTATAAATTAACATTTATCTATCCTATTGAAAACGTTGTTGATGCTTCTATTAGCGGTTTAACAAAATTAAAATTTTTAAAACTAGATAGAAATACTGAAATTGTGCAACGCTAATTTCAAGTTCAAATAATTGTACCATACAATCTTTCTCAGTAAGTTTAAATTTAAATGATTACTATAGATTAATAGTTGGTTGATGGTTTGTTTGCAATTAGTTTTGGTCAACTATAAAATGATAGAATCTATTATAATAACATTACTCGCAAAAACTTTAACATTTTCTTTTTTGAGATTTTTTGGTTGGTGGTGGTTTGTTTGCAATTAGTTTTGGCCAGAAACATACTCCAAACTACATATATGTGTGTTATACAGTGCATTATAAAGCAAAGTAATGTATAAATTTGGCAAAATAGAATATATTCGGTAATATGTACCATAATTTTATAGGTAGGTAAAACTTAATAGAATAAAATAGAATAGAATTTTATTTCATAGTTTATACAAACATGGCTACAATAAAATGTAACCATCAACAGGCGTAATAAAAAAATATTATTTTTGAAAATAATAAGTACAGAAAAGGTATATACAAAATGTGATTTCAAGTTCTATGCAAACCGTTATATATAATAATATTTAAAATTTTGTTAATTATTTATTATTATATTAATTCATAAACGCATTAATTCCTACAAATAAACAACATATTTTAACGTTTTTTGTCTTTGGTTACATAGAGTCTTGAGACAACATAGAGTTTGAAGAATCAAAGTTAAAGAAAACGGTAAGAATGTCATCTACATATCTTAGGGAATTCAAAGACAACTAAAAGCTTTTTTTTCAATCTATCAAGTATCTATCCTAAGATTCAATTCACGGTATAGACAAAATTAAATGAGACTATCAATTCTTGGATTTCCAATATAAAGGCCAAATAATATTAAAAATTTATAAAAAAAACTACCTTTACCTACTGCACAGTTTTCAGCAATTCAAATCACCCTTTTTTATAAAATAGCTGCCTACAACTCTATTATATATAAAGCAATCGCAATCCCCATAACCGACGAAAACCTGAATTCTGAATTTAATACAATTCAACAAATTGCACTAAACAACCAATACACGATTCAGACAATTGACAAACTAATAGAGAAAAAAAATAGAAAAAGAAACTTTCAGGCATATTTATTTATAAAAAATATCTAATCATCAAAATTTGTCAGCTTGACATATGTTGGTCCATCTCAATTGGTCAAATAATTTTTAATATAATTACTGCTTTCAGGTCAACATCCAAGCTGTCTAACATTTTATTCAATGGAAAAGAAAAAAGAAATAAATACTATAAATCCAAAACACCCTACAACAAACATACTAAATTCATCTAAACTAATAAAACTGATTCGACATTTTCAAATCATATTCGCAAACACCAGCATACATTAGTCAAAATAGATGATATTAAAAATCTATGCTTGCTTTACTTATTTTACATTAGATCTTTTACATTGTTTTGGTATTTATCCTTTATATGAATATTTCTGAGTTTGTGCACATCAAATTATTTCGGGTTATAAGTTGTTTTCTTTTTGTATTTGTTTGGTACTCTCTGTTGCTATTATTTTTGCTATTGTCAGAAAATGATTACTACCAATTTTGTTACCTCTTTTGGCTCTTACGTCATTTAAATTCTTCTTTATCTTTTCTTCTTCTTCTTCTTATGGTGCCGTACTCTTGACAGAGTGTAGTGTAGTGTTTATCTTTTAGAAGATTATTCTATTTGAATATTGTTCCAGAAATCATCTTTTGTACTTTTGCTCTTGTCCTCACATAGACTATAAACTATTATTAGATTTACTGTCATTTAATTGAATAGTCATTATTATTTTTTCCACTTTGTTATAGATTTTTCTAGATTCTTATGTATTATACAACTCTCACTCTTGCTCTTGCTTTTTCAATATTGTCAACTCCATTGTATATTAATATATGACTATTCTCTAACTTAATCTACCCTTCGCTTTATTTTTATTTCTGTGATATCTATTTTTAATTTCCATTTTTCAAATTCATCTATAAACTCTACTTCTCTTTTCTTTTCTACTTTTTATGTTTTGTGTTTCTACTTGTTTTAACCGTTTCTTCTACCTGGTCTTCTTTTGTTTTTTCGTCTTTGTTGTTTTCTTTACTAATTATTTTATTGGAGTCTTATTACTACTATATTTATTCTTCTCTTTTAGGATAACGCCATTTTCTTTTAAGTCCCAAATATATACCTTGTCTTCTATTATAATTTTTTGATATGTCCCATTTCCCTTTCATCTTCTCCACTTTTGCAATACTTCTAATTTCCCTCTGAATATTTCTCTCTTCATTGTCTATGTAGATTCTTGTATTTTTTTAAGTTTATTTTTGGCAGCCACTATAATTTGCGTTTCTCGCCAGTCTGGTAGTTCTGCTCTTAATATTTCATTCTCGGTTCCTTTATTCAAGTCCAGCTAGTATACCCGCCGTTGACGGTAGTATAAAATTAAATTTGATATTGTTTTTTATAAACATATACAATTAGCATTAAAGGACCCAAGTCAGATTAAGAGAATAGGTTGGCAAAACAACTTGGCTTTTACGACCAACCAATCCACCTTAATGCACACTAATTCACCAACCGACACACCCATGGGTCCTCCACCTCACCTGACCACCCACCAGCACACCCACCGGCCAACTTACCTAGCAACCCACCTACTGATCCACTCACTCACCGTTTCACTCACTCACCAATCCATTTATTATCCATTTTATGAATAAAACTAAGTTTTAATACAATGTAGGATTCCAATTTACCGCCGCAAGATGTAATTTAGTTCAAAGAATCTATCGCCAGATAGAGCTAGCAAGGCAACATCAAAAGTATTGTAGTTAGCTTTCTTGATGTATGTTGATTTTTAGCCACACCGTATTGTAAGTTGTAAGAAATAAAACGCGGTAAAAACTACTAAAACTATTGGGCAGATACAGATATTTATTGGAAAAACTATCTTTGCCATTCTTAGGATTATCTAATAAAATAATACTTTACGTCAAATAATTATATAATAGTGCTTGAAATAGTGAAATAAAAGTACCCTCTATTTTAAGCAATGTACCTTTATTTAATTTATGTATAATGGGCCTTCCACACGTATATAAGGCTTGCATGCACAAACCGGTTTGTAGACGTAAGCCCGTGTGTGAGGACGAGAAAACTGTATATCATGCAGTCCCATAACTTGTGAACTGTTAAAAAAATCGCAAAACTTGATTTCATGGTAATGATTGTATCGTATAGATAGGGCTCAAGCCGGCCTACATACTTCTGAAAACTTTTCTGTGTTAGCTAATTGTCATTTTATCATCATTATTTATTAATAAATTAATCGACAGTACAGCAGTTAATTAGGGTTGGCAGTATTGGCAATATATTGCAATATGAACTATATAAAACGCAATATTGGGATAACAATTTTGATTTTGCGGTAAATGGGGGCCATTTATAAAATCAAAAATTTTAAGGCGTTTTGACAAATTTTAAAATATTTTTACTCTATAAACAAATCAAATATTATATAACTATAATATTATAATTTGTTGCTAAAAATATTTGAATGACAAGGTTCATGTTATATTATTGCAGTTATAAAAACCGAAAAGGAATTATTTCATTCAACAAAAACAAAAGATACGTTATCGAGATCGGAACAACATAATTCTAGGTATTTGTACCAATTTTTTGTTATAATCATCAAGCACGTCATCAATCTACTTGAAATTTGTGTGACAAATATTGGTGTTTTTGGCAAACAACTAGCGCAAAGTACTGACAACCCTGCAGATAAGTACGTGCAAGTCAAAAGGATGTGACGGTAGCTCGCGCATGCATATCTGATCGTGTGGACAGGGCACGGTGTACTGTAAAAATCGCGCAAACTATACCGTTCAGTTAAGTCGCTATTGTGTGGAAGACACATAAGTATCAAATTTGTTTTTATACCTCCGTAAATATTTTTTTTTTAATTTTCTGTGCGCAAGATTTGAATTTGACGGCGCTAACATAAGTTTTGCTATCACTGCATATGACATATGAACTACGTCCATTCATGGACGGGCAGAATTTTTAATTTAATTTAATTTTCAATGTCACGTTTTACAAGTGGGAAATTTTAGTTGTATTTAGAAATTTATTTTTTCAAAAAATGTTATGCAACTTATTTTGCATTTTTAAATTTGTTTAAAAATGTAGCGCAATCAGATAAAACAAAATATTACTACTTTGAACAATTTCGAATTATTTTGGAAAAACATTTATGTTGCCAAATTTTAATATAGTAGAACTTTCAGCTAAAACGAAGTTGTTCTACATGACTGTAAATATATTGCAACATTTTTTTGTTGAATCACAACAAACTCCAAGATTTGCATTTTTGATTTGGCTTCTTGCAGTTTGCATGCATCTCGTTTTTGCTGAATTGAAACAGTTAAGTTCCAAAGCATACGGACGTATTTGCTGCAATATATATTTGGTTAAGAATTGTCATCATATGGCTATGAAATTAATATATATATAAAATATAATTTATATCTATATAAGACTTTACTCTTTCCGCAGTATTTGTATAAATAAGACGTTGAATTATTAATCCATTGTCATTGAATATAAATGATATAACAATAAAAATATTATTATAAAAGTTAAAATTTGTTATATGCTACAAAATATTTATGAATTATTTTATAAAGCAAAGAGCTTGTAAAATTCGTATGTGTATTTTATACTCGGTAAAAAGTAAAGCTTGCACAATATTGTACCTTACTTTAAATGGCGTGTGCTTCTGTTTCATGTAATTTTTTTATCTAACGAAAATCTAATTCCGTCCCATAATTGCGCCGGCATATATAAAGCGGTGGAGGGGTGGTCTGACTAGAGGACAACAACACCAATGTGTATCTTAAAGTGTTTAAGTAAAAGATAAAAATGCACACGGCAGTCCTCGCGCTATGCTTTAGCATTTCCTTTGATTTTTATAACCCTTTAACACCTCGCTATATAAAAGAGATTTTTCTGTGGAAAAAGCGCCAACTTTGCTGAAATACTGACGCTTCTGGAGATCTCTTCAAACTACTTTGAAGCTAAAAAAGTAAAGCTGCCGCACAATTCGATCACGTCGGTGGAGGCGTTTGATAAATGCCTGTTGTGTTTTTTTTACTGATTCTCTTTTAAATCTGTACATTTAATTGAAAATATGTCAGCCGCGTCTCGTTGTTAATGAATCTAATTATTGTGTGGAAAATAAACACGGCAGCTCTACACGGGTCCAACCCCCATTTTTATTTTGTCTCTTTTCGGCTTCGCCGTTTATGCTCCCTTTAATTCGATTAAAATTTGTCACTTTTAAATTTACATTTTTATGATTAAAGGGAATGTTTAATATTTATGTTTAATTATGTCATTTGCCTGATGGCGGCGAAAGGCACGCCCTGAGAGAGTCGGGCTACGTTTCAAGAAATTCAAATTAATATAATCACGGCCAAAATATTTTTGTGTATTTTGTAGAGCACAAAAGAATCATCAATTTTTTACGTAGCCGAATCGTATCAAAACATATTCCGGCCCCCGAGGAATCCATTACTTGGGTTTGAATCAACGTCAACTTGAAAAGAATTAAACGAATGGAATTAATTATAAGATTGATGGTTTTCACTAATCTTAAAACTCCATTCAATACGGAATTCCATTTAAAACTGAATTTCCACGTTTTTTACCCTCTTCTTTTGCTTCTTATAATGTGGCCATTATTAATTTTAATTGTTCTTTCAAATCTATATCACATTAAAGTCGAATAAAGGGAACCTGCCACTCTTATCGCATTTTTGTATAATTAATTGTTTTATTACATAATTCTTAATGGCAGATTTGCTTTATTATCGGATGTTTACACAAAGTATGATATTAATTTTTGCATTAATTATTATATAAATTATAATCAAGCAATTTGTTGCAAACTGTCGACATGCAAATGCAAGTTTAGTATATGTGATAAAATTGTTAGTATAAAAGTGGTTGGGCAATTTTCGTTATACAACCAAGTTGTTCTTGTTCTCAGCAAACGACATCAGAATAAATCGGTTGCCAATAGCGTTATACATTTGAATAGCAATTTGGCATGGGGGTGAAATTCTAATCAGTTTTTATGACAGCATTTTTATAATAACACGCTGTCTGTATGCCCCGCAATGTTCTGCTCTCTATAACACGAAAGTCGTTAGCAGTTTGTGTCGCGGATCCGTTTGTTCAATTATCAAATATTAGACGACCCCGCTTCGGGGATGCAATCGATCGCGAAACGGCAGACAATGCGTTAATTAATAGCGGGCGGAGGTGAGATTTGTGTTATTTATGGCGTCTTTGCCGGGTGCGTTATAACGAATACATGTATCGATTAGTAATACAAAGCTCTAATAATCGCCAGTATTAGTAGAGTTAGAGCAGATTTGATACGGAGTTTAATCCGGGTTCCGGGAACGTCTTAACATTGACCACAAACTTCGGAGGGGTCTTAGATTACTGCTCATATTAATTCCATAATAAAACCCCACCCCTATTACATACAAATACACCTAGGCGTCTAGGAAATTGTAATGGATTTGTTGTGGCCAGTGCATGAATATAAATTCGTTTCCGTTTCAGTTTGGCCATGTATAAATCTTTTTCCGCACAATACTCGGTGTGCTTGTGAACGCCTTTATCTACGTCATATCCTCTCCGGTCAATTTCATATCCGGAACATTTTAGGATATTGAAAAATGAGAGCCGCTTGGGAACGATACATCGTCCAGAGATAGCAGCACAACCACTACTGGCCACACGGTCAGTCCCTCACTTACAATTGACTGCCAGCTTTATATCTATATCGAGATAAATCTACACATTCGTATGTATTGTGAATATATTACGATATCCAATAGGAAGCTGTAATTTTAATATTAAAGGAGAATCAACACGCGAGTTATTTTTATATGAGAATTAAATACCTAAATAATAAATGTTTTATTTTAATCATTTATTGATTACAATTGTATTTATATAGCAAATCACTATTGCATGCTTTGTAATTATGGTTTACCTCTAATTTATAAAATATCAAAAAAATGTATAGGTTAAGTGAGAAAATAGACGTAATGAAATGCTTTTTATTGATGTTTCATTGTAATATTAAATTTATTGTTACATTTTTACTAAATATGAACAGTTTTGAACACATTCTAAAAAGACAACAAAATAAATCCTATATATTTTTTTATTAATATGAAAGTATAAATTGTTCAAAAGTGGACCTCATAAAGTAACCGAAGATAAAATATACAAAATGCTACTAATTACAGATTTTGTTATACCGAATAAAAGCGTTGTTTATGTATGTAAAATAATCCCTTCTATTTTTTTTTTTAATTTTACATTTAACGTTGATCTACACGTGTTCTCTTTTATTTAATTAATTACCAACGCCAGAGGTTAACCACATCTGGAAATTTTTCAATGCAATCAAATTGCACATTACATCTAGACTCAACTGCAAAGTAGTAATCATGTTATGCAATATTAACTACTTTGCATTTACGAATAACAACATATCTTAAAATTAAAGGGTATACAAAGTGTGGAACCACTAAAAATTCATAATCTTTTTGATAACCGACAATAGACATTTTTAACAGTAATTCAGTAATTGATGGGACATTTTGCTACTTTTGGCAGCAGTTACTCAAAGTCTTTAAACAGGAAATACGGCTGCATCAGCTGTCACTTGAGCAATTAAATTACATATTTCTTTTTACATGCATGTTATATTGCTACCCGTATCTACTAGTTCAAAATTTGAAATTACCAATTTTAAATTTTATTACTGGCAAATTTTGGTGTGCAAAAAATTACACTAATCTTATAGAAGATCTTAGGATCTCATTTTAATAAAGGTTAACTGGCCCGTTGTATGCTATCAACTTCAGGACCTACAAAGTTGGCAAAATCTTGTAACAAACTATCAATTATTAGATTTTGTTTTGTTATAAGACTTTAAATATTTTTGAAAAGCAACCATTTTTATTTTGGCAAAACACCAATGTTGCAACATTTATTGGGTTATGTTGCACAAAAATATGAAATAGTTGTTGCGGGTATAAGTTTGAGGTTGCTTATAGAGTTTTAAGAAATATGTAGGAAGCGCACTTTGTGAAGCTGTGTTTTTAGCTATTTCTATTAATTTGAAAGTTGCGACACATAAATATAACCGCAACAATATGACATTTCATTTTTGTCCAGCAGTTATTTATGTATCAACCTGTATAGGTGTCATTAAAAAATAATAAATTTACTGCTATTTATAAATTCCTTTATAATTGCTTATATTTGTAGCATCTTCATTAATAAAATATGTTTATATCCCGTTATGTTTATTTGACAATATGTTTCTTGTATCAAGTTATTGTTAATAAAAACATTTTATATAAAATAAACCATAACTTTCTCCAAAAAATTAAGATTGCTTGAAAAAACTTGGATATTCTTAATTCTTTGATTTTACATTTTTGTTACTTATCTCAAAATAGTATCATATTTTACTTTAATCAATATTTAAAGTTATTTGGTGGAATCTACATTATATTCATTCTGAACATATTAAATATTCAAACTCTACGAGTTAATTAAATAAGTATTTTAGAAAAATAAAACTTATCTATAAAATTAGAAAAATAATTATTTTCACATAAGAATTATTTGGTTAATGTGTTTTAATACAAAATCTTATCTAGGACCACTGGATCATATCATATTACTGATGTCTAAAGTTGACTCTAAATTGTCATTTTATCCATCTATAACTTAAACTGAGGTTCTTATTGCTTTGTAGCCATGGATAAAATTGACAATATCTTTTATCCATTTCTTCTCCGAACAATCAAAATTGTAAATATTTGGATTTTTATTTTTACACCACTACAGCAACACAAACAAAAACAAGAAAATTAATTAAAAAATTAGAAATATTGAACCGAATCAAGCAGATTGAATAAAACAGTTGATAATTAATCTAATATATAAATGCATACAATTGTTTCACTCTTTATATCATATAAAGATCCTCAGCGCACCTTAGTGATTTCCGCATTTAAACAAACAAAAAATTATTATTTGGCAAAACTGCAAATAAAAACAAGTATAGTTGAACTTAATATGCAAGTGTAAAAACTGAGATAATGAGAACACGCGAAAGATGTATGTAAGGTAAAATTGTAGAGAAAAATCGAGATACAAAGAGAAGGAAAAAATACTTGAGTGAACGACTTTAGATACAATGGTAGTTACGCAATTATAAAAGAGGCCATGCTACCATTGTATCTGGAAAGTGCAAAAATTAATTAAAACAAAAAATTATTGCAAGACTCCGTTGTGAGGATAAAGAAAGAGTGACACATTTTTGGATAGATGAAAAAAGTAAAGTAAAAGAAAGTATGCACAATGTGTGGAAAGACCAGGGAAACACTTAAACATATGTTAGAGAGAGAGAGAATTTTTTTGAAAGGTTATGGATTCGGAATAAAATGGTGAAAACAGTGCTAAAAAGAAAAAATATGAAAGGAAAACAGAAATACAATAATATATAGAATTAGGTTAAGTTGTTTTGTAAAAAATGTATTTTGTCTAATTTGAACTGTATTTGGAAGACCAAAAAATTCAAAATAAACAAATATTATTATTAATAAATTGGTGTAAATAATTGGTAAGTGGCTATACGCCTTTTCTTGCAAAATGAATATAAAGTGCCAGAAATCTATATGAAATACACTAAGCTGACGAGATGGCAGACTCGCCGGCTCACCAGTCATCATCTCGTATTACCAGGAAATTGCCATTTACCTGACTAATATTGTAAAATACTATATATTTTCAAAATTAGTATTTAACTTTATTTTTAAATTTTGCATACTAACTTACTTGCTAGACAATATTAATTAATAATAATTAAGATATTTATCATTTAATTTGCAAAACTCATTTATAAATTTATAAATTTTTAAATGTTTTTCAAAGAGAATACAATTTTTGAAAAAAACTACATGTTAAATGCCCTATGCCCAATGCGTGTTGATAAATGAAGTTATTTTATTATCACTGCAATAATATTTTAGTTACCAATAAAAAACGTCCGTTATAGCAAATTCAAATATCTGTCATATTTGACAAATTATAGTCCGTCAATATGAATTTAATAATAAATAATTGGTTGTAATGGAACAAATATATTCTCATGTCAAGTATACGCTTGTGGTTATATTATTTATGATAATAAAAAGAAACAGAAAAATGCTTTTTATAAAATACATATTATTTTCATTATTATAAAATTTATCAAAAGTATATGTTAACAAAAGTTACACTATTGATGTAAAGAAATATAAATGTGTCAAAACAATTGTTATATACAGGATGTTTGAGAAATAGAAGTATCTTTCTTATTTTTACCAATTAGTGCATAGAGTCCCTTTAAGGGTACGCTCGTTTTTTACTATCTATTTTTTTCTGAGATGAGGTAAAACGTTTTTTTTTTGTTGTTCTTACAAGTAAACATATATAGTATCATATGCGCTATTGCTCAATGCAAACATACTTGATTTAAATATTTTATTTAAAAAAATAGACGCAGTGGTACAATCCTTAAAAAAATACTGGTGCAAATACAATTATAATAAGTAAACCTAAATAAAGAAAAAATATCTATAATATATTTGTTTACTTAGATGTGTGTATAATCTATGTGTTGTGATTGCCATTTATATCATTTTATACATAACGTCCCTTTTAGGGGCCATTATGCATAGCGTAACATTGAAAAAAAGAGATTAGTTTAGTAGGAGATGTTGTTTTGAAATTACTAGAACAAAGTAAAGTACTTTCAAATAATGGTCTAAAACATATATAAACAATTACTTCACATGCGTCAAACTCACTCACTTAATTACTAGTATTTGTAAAACCAGAGTTATTTGAGAAAATAGAGTCTTAAGAAGTCCATTTCATAATCAAAATTATTAAAAGACCATGAACAAAGTCTCTATTTTTATCTTTTTTTTAATTTCAAATAAATTAACTTCAAATTTGCAAGAGAATTTTGATGAACATAAACTTCAACATGAATAAAATTTTATCAGCAAATAGATGGGAATGAACAATAAAATCACACAAAATTTATCTCAGATTATCACAATTATATGAGTGGTTTTCATAAAATAGATTATAAATAAATAGATCTTTGTGACTTTCCATAAATGCTGTATTCGACAAAGAAAGTAGTAGTGGCCAATATTTGAATATTTACTAAATCTCAGAATTATTATTGCTTGGTTACTGATGAAAACTGATCGCCACAAATTAGTCAACTTTAGAAAGATTGTAGATTACTCTTTTCCAAAAACCTATGACACACTATGCAAATAAAAAAGAGCTAATTCCGACACCACCAATATACAATATGCCAATTTTTGCAGTTTTGTGAGGCACATAAGAGGAAAGTTTTTTGGAAAACAGGTATATTTTGTATGCCCGTCCCTCATACGGGACGGGCTGTAACTAATTAATTATTAAATACTAGAGGAAAAAAATTATATATTTTTGTCTATAATAAACTAATTTTCGGCAAAAAATAGATAACAATCAGCCACTTTGTCTATGCACTAATGGGTTAAATAAGCCATATTAATGTTTTTAATAAAAAAATACTTTTTTTATTTTGATTTTATCGATGTATAATAACTTTGCTTTAAAATAAAAAAACTTAAAAATAATTTATTTAAGTTAATTGCACTTAAGGCTTGACGTGCCGCATCTAAAATTCAGGCGTTTTTGACTCTTGGGGCTCAAACGATTGTGTATTCATTAATTAAAATTAAGAAAATTGCTTTCGTATACATATGAATAAAGGTTTAAACTATTCTGCTATCGAATTTACTGCCGTAAATTGTTGCCATCTTTATGAATTGCGTAAAGAGCGTATCTTAAAACACTTCACGTATTCGGGAATATTTAAATTTTTTTATGCACATTGCCCTTTAATATTACTTTTCTAAACCAAGTAGTTATGAAAATACTGATGAAATAAGAATAAAAAATGCAATTTAATAATGCAATAATCCAATATGGTGCCCATTTAAACTAAGAAATTTACTGTTCATTTCCCAAACACTCTTTATGTATCAATTTTAAAGACATATCATCGTTTCACTTAACCATTAGAGTAAAGTTTATTAACAAATAGTTTTGACTAATTTTATAATAAAGACAATCATAAATATTTTATAAAAACGCATTTTTGTAACTAAAAGAAAATTTTTAAAATTGTCCATCTGATCATCTTTGTCCATTTAACTGACATGCTATCTTTATTAATAACTAAGCAGTCTTGTTATACTACTGAATTCGGGACACCCAGAATAACTAAAATTTATATAAAATTTACAATTTACATTTCTAATAACTTAACTGTATTTTCTTCCTGAGTTAAGAAAAATAAACAATTAATTATTAATCATTGCTATAATATATGCAATTGAAAGTAACTACAATTAATTATATAAAAATTAAAATTGCTTTCTATCTTAGGCAGTCAATAATAATCGAAATAATTACACACAAAATAAAATAAATATTGTGTAAATATATAATATTTAATAAATTAAAAAACATTTAACGTGCTAACATTTCACATTTCGTATCGTGTTCAATTATTATTTCCACAAATTTAAATCGGTCTATTGCATGGGAGTAATTGTTAGTTGAGTCAAATAAGTAAATTTATTACACCACTTACTGCCACATAACTAAACACATTTTATTAGATTAAAAAGTTTATAGTTTTAACAATTTAAAAACCTCCTTATAAAATATTTACAATTTGTTTCCAATTTTTATAAAATCTATATAAATTCAAAATGAGTTGAGAATATATTATATTTTCTTAAATTACTTTTGTTGTTGTTATTTATAGAGGATGATTTACAACAAATCGACAAAAATAAATAAACCTTTTCAAAATTATGCTTCATTTCTGCGTAAATTGAGTGTATAGATTTAAAACCAGAGACTTAAACCGAGCCCGAAAAAGCTAGGACGGTATGTTTTTTAAATCTTTTTTCTTAAACCATAAACCGGAATCGAACCGTATATTGAAAAAAAAAGTTGGAAAAGATAACTTCAGCAAAATTTGTGGCCATACTTAAACTCTAGAATTGTAAAATATTAAGAATTAAAAATTTGTAAAGAAATCAATATTTAAAAAACTAAAAAAATAACATAATTTATTTTTGTACGATGATTTATTTAGATTAATGGAAAATTTACTTTATTTCAAGTGAATCCATTACGTCAAATAGGACACTGTATAATCTCTAATTGTATCTCTAATTGTATGGCAAATACTTTTTTTTATGTTGAGGAACGTGCCTAAAATACTACCTACTATAATTATGTAATTCAATACTAGAAATGCATTTAAATAAGAATTTTATATTTACACTAAAAATGTGTATTTATATCTACGTTAAAAACATTAAACTTTACATTAAAATGTCATTTTAAAATTATTAATGTAGTAAGTAAAAATAACCTTTAAAGAATATTAATGGATGTTTGCATTCACTATACTCTTAGTTTAAATAATTATTTATTTTAATATCGTTCATAATACATTCACCTATTACTTTAAGTATTTTATAGAATGAATTCTCATGTGCATATAACAACATGAACATCAATTATGGTACGGTAATTTATATTACAAAGAGCCATAAAAATAGTAATGCTGTTGGGATAAAACTACTCTACTGTGCTACAGCAGAATAAATTTTGATGTAATTGTTGTTTTATTTGATGACAGCACATTTTAATTTTATATGTTCATTGCATATTTATTATGTATTAATTTATAATATTAATTTATAGTTGTAATTCATACCAAACAACTATCAAACTGTTAATAAAAATCATCGCGGATGGTAAGCATAAAATTGTTTTAATGTGTAAAAGATATAAATAGGATATTGAGGAATTCTAAATTATAAAATTGATTAGGTTTCAAATTTTTTAATTGTTTGTTACAGAGTTCTCCCTGAAGCCCCAAACCGCAAAAATCCACCAAAATTCATTCCCATGTGCGTCACGAGATAAGAGTGTTTTTATATCTTGGTTGAATATTTATTTTCTATTATTTTGAAATGTTCAGACAAATATTTTAAATTACTTTTGTATGAAACTTATTGTTGTTGTTGCTTTTCTGTAATAGTTCTCTGAATCTTTAAAAAAGTTATAGAGCCTACAAATTCCTACAAAAAATTTTGTGCGGCGAAAACTACTCACCACAAAGGACGCCAAAATCAATCCCGTTATTAAAATAAAACTTATAAGGAGACCTTACAAATTTTGTTTTAAAACATTTTTCATAACTATTATAGAAAAGCAAAAATATTTAAAAAAACTACCCTCTGAAAAAAGTCGTTTCTTGAATTGTAGCATTTTCCCTTGGAAAGTTATGAAAAAAGTTTTATAGAAAAGTTATTCCAAACATATTTCTGAACATTTCAGAAAAACAAAAAATAAAAACACAATAAAGCTCTTATATCTTGACGCACAAGGATTTGATGAATGGTGATTTTTTGCGGATTAGTGCTCATAGCTGCGAAGAAAATCCTAAAGCAAACCCTCAAAAAATGTAGAATCTAATCAATTTTGTACATCTAAAATACATTTTAAGCAAGGTTGACTGGCCTAAAATCAGTGATAATTTATTGAAAAATGATAAGTTAAATAAATTAATGTAATGACTATTTTTAGCACAAGCAAAATTTTACTTTATTTCATTATTCTATATTATAAAAATATTGAATTAATTTTCTTCTTGTACTTCATCTGAAAGCTAATAAAAATATCAGGTGCAGTATTTTCTTTTCACTATCGTTCTCACTTTTATAATTTATAATTTATTTGTGCACAAAAAAAACAATAATAAAATGTTATATAACCAAATGACAAATGCCAATTATTAACTGTGTAACATGTTAGTCAATTCTGAAAAACGTGAAGGCTATACAAATACAGAGAAAGCCACGACAACTAAGTTCTTTTGGATTAACTAGTACTTTAACATTTGCATCTCCAACTTAACAGTTAGACAGGAATTGAATGGGCAGGATACTCTCAAAGATTAAATTTTGCTCGTTGATAGACAGTTTTTTTATTTCTAAGTTACAAAGAAGATATATTGATTGTCAACATTTGTGCTTTCCAACCACACGGCAAACATCGTCAGAACGCCAATGACTATTGTTTGCTCTCTATTTCCCACCATCTTATTTTGAGATTTAATACCATTTATGACCTGTTCAGTAACCTCACCTGTCTACATGTAATTTTGTTTGGTAGCTCAGTCATGTGTCTACGTGGGCAATTAGATGAATTGATGGAAGTGATCATTCAACAAATCAACAGGAATCAGTTTGAAAAAGTGGTCCATGCTTTGGACTGTAAATCGCACTTTCAATGCACAAAATTCAATGCTTGATTTGAAGCCTCAGAATTTTGACAATGATATATAATTGGTCTTTAATGATTAATTTTATCAACGTACGATTTATTAAAAACAAGTTATACAATTTGAGTCTAATAAAAGTGTATTTTAATTTGCTGTTTTATAAAATATCTAAAATAGATAAAAATCATGTTTAGTACATTTGAGGGGTAAAATAGAATTATCCATTGTCTAATTGGTGCACTCACATATGCGCGGCTCGAGCTCCGAACTGTTAGACTCGTGATTAAATGATGCACTTTACTCACGTGTACTAAAAATACTTATTTTTTCTCTTCAACAAATGGACATGCAACAGATTTAATAAATGCCATGATTTTATTAAACTTTTATTGTAATCACAACAATGTATTCATCAATAAGTAATATATTAAATATATTATCTGTGTAGTTATATTTGAAGCAAAGTGAGTAAAATATTGAACATTTTCTTTAAAAAGTACTTTCAACAGCCGCAAAAGCTATCGAAAAACTTTTTACTTACAGCTACAAAACAGTTTTAATAATGCAGATTTTTTTAATAATTTGACGATATGAGCTCGTAAAGTAACACTATAGGTACACATATAATGGTTAGCAATCCTGTAATTAAAATTGAAAAGGGTACATGTTTTAAGATTAGAAAATGAGATGCATTGAAATTAGTCCGGCAAAAAATATCTTTGCATTCCAAATGCGAGCCTGTCAGTTTTTTGTGCTTTTGGGAAAAATGCCTTAACTAGCAGGCCGATAAAGTACTTATACCAAAGAACATAATATCTATTTCAAATCTTCTCAAATTGAAGTTTATGGTCAATAAAATAAAGTGGGATTTATTTATCCAAAAACTTTTAGAATTGCATATTTAGTTTAAAATAATGAAACAATATTATTTCCAATGCAAAATTAATTTCTTTTTTATGCGTACGAGCGTCTAAAAAAATAAGGGCCCTAGTACCGGCTAAACTTTTGTTGTCAAGAAGATAGGAATTATTTGTTTAGTAACGTATTTTTATAAACAAGTAACATATAACAGGATTATAAAGAATTAAAATGCTTCCCAATTAGCAAAAGGAGGTACTATAAGCGTATACAGAGTGATCCAACACAAAAGGAACAGTCATTTTTTGGCGTTATCTTTGAACTGAAGAAATTTGAATTTTGCACAATGTAAATTATGTAAATTATAAGTGGTAAAACTTTGTAGTTAAAATATTTTAATAATTGTTTACTTTAAACAAAAAGCTAAGAAACTTGGACAAACAATTGATGTTAATTGTTTTTGTAAAAAACTACCTATAGATATAATTTGCAATACGAGAATAAATTTTTTTAACAAAAACATATTTTTTACTCCAATATGTTTAATAATTAATAAACAATCCCAAAAGTGTATTGCAGATATTGGGTGACTCAAGCCATCGGGTTTAGTGCTGTTTTATTTTGTTATTTATGAAGCTCAAAAAATGACATTTATGCGAATGTATACTTTATAAATAAAAATAATTGTGATATTGGTGACGTTGGTATCACTTTTGGTTATTACAGACCCATCTTTTGAAATTTAAATGGAAACATATAGTTTTCTTTTGTTATTTTGAATTAATTTGACAAGTTTAATACAAAAACGTATAAATTGTCAATTTTTATTACTATATCAACAAGGAATTGTTTAAATTGGTTAAGATGGGAGGGTTTAGCAATTATTTACCGGAAGCTCATAATTTGCTTTTTTTATTAAAGCAATTACAGCCCATGATTAATAAGCATTCAAATATGCACTTGCGGTAGTAACATGAATTAAAATCGGTATATGGGGTTTTTTCATTGTTATTGGCAAATATTTATTACAAAACATGTGCAGCAAGGAACGCTTCTAGATTTAAGACAGAATGTAATAAATTAGACCAAACATTTTGAGTAGTAAAATTACTACATTATAATAAAAATAAAAATTTTAATCAACATAATCCGCAAATATTCAACTCATACAATCAAGCGTCAATATATTACAAACGTATTCTATTTGAAAAATCAGTAACATGGTTACTTTATGTGTGCAATATTAAATTTGATAAACCTGTAAAAACATAATCATTATAAAATTTCTAGATTTTTTAGGAAAAACTTCCTGTGGGTGTATTGTCGACATTATAAAAAATCTTCATTTGCCATCCAGCTTTTAGGACTAATAATAGTTTTATAATTATTTTTGTGGGTCAATTGTTTTCATATACTTATCTTTCCAATAATGAAGTTTTAAAAAATAGCAATTTTTGCATACAACTTTATTATTATATTTTAACAAAAATACTATTAAATAATATAAAAATAAATACTATTTTTTTCTTTAAAAATTTTAAAGTAATTTAAAAAAATTATTTAGGTCAACATTACATTAATAGCGCTTTCCAAATGCACGGGTTTGTAGTTTCTAGACAAAAAGTAAAATTTTTATTAATCGGACTTTCATGGGGCAACTGTGGCTATTCGACAAAAATTATTTTTGTAAATGCAATGATACTAAACACTTAACATTTTATCAGTTTTTAACGAGTCCTTTGTTAAAATTGTTAAAGTAATTCAAAAGAAAAGTATGTGGTTTCGATTAGCAAATTGGCGTCGTTTCAGGAATATCCGGAAGTGATACCGACAAATATTACAATTAATGTCACGTTTTAGATATATGTACTATATAAATTTTATTGGTGTAGCTAAATAAAACAGCCTTTTCTATGGTTTGGATTACCCGGTATATTTCATTCCTTTAAAGAAAACTTAAATTATCCTCACATTTTTCAAAATTTGCACACAGTATTCAACATTGAAAGTTTAATTTGTATTTTATAAAAGCATTTAAAATACAAATAAAATACAAAGATATCTATTTTAACTATCAAACCGGCGTTCTTTGCTCCAGAAGACAACACGCAAAATTTGCTTCAAAAACTATTTACTTCAACTTTTAGACCTCAAATTGTCAGTACCTTCTAATTAAATCATGACCAATATGCATCTCTAGGTAAAAAAAAATTGTTGTAATTAATAAATAATTATCGCGCCATTCCTCGATGTAGTAATAAATGATTACTAAATTTTACCTCTGGTAGGGTTCAAACCCACAACTTATAGGTTACATGTTTATTACGCTGCCAATTGCTCCACCAAGGTAGATACCTGAAACTGATATTAAGTTCTCGCTGCCGGTCTAAGTGATTATACAACAACTGAACAACTGAATATGTTTAAGAGCATATCACATTAGAACATATCACATTAATAAGGTTATGTTAACAAGCTTTGTTTTGAATCGTATCGTATATACGGATCTAAAAGTTCAAGCGAGCAAGAGCAAGAACATTGGATCGGTGGAATACAAGCAGCTCGAGCTGAAATTTATTAGAGCGACCAGTGGAAAACGCACGGCTCGAGCTTAGCTAGAGCCAGTGCTGCTCGACCATTCGAAAACGCTATAATTTTGTTTGATACAATTTTGTTGATATATATTTTTTATAGTGTTTTTTTGTGGAAAGTATTGTTTTGTGTTAATATTTTGCAAAATAAGTACATTTGACAGTTTTAATAATATTATAGCTTAATAGGTATCATCTATATTAATAATAAATAGTGACTATGTCTTAAGAATAGCTCGACGCCGATTACTGGTTAACAAAAATAAATTTATCTATTATTAATGTTAAAAAATTAGAGTAATGCTTCACTAGAGTATGTACTTATTTTTAACGGTCCATTGGTATTATAATTAAATTATTATGTAACTATAATAGAAGTATTGAATGCTATCACATTTCATATATTATTAACGTCCACAAAATAATTTTAGTTTGTAGTATTAGTTATAGCTATAGCCGAGCCATATTGTATCACAAATGTTAACACCGATACTTGAGAGTAGTAATATGTTTAGAGAGAAGATACTTGATGTACGCCATGAACAGTGGTCCGGTGAAGTCTCGCAAACGATAGACACATCAAAGCGACAACAGTGTTCAGTAGATTGCTCTCAATAATTACTATGCAAAATTATTAGCATATTAATTAAAGAAAATGTAATTAAAATTGAGTTGTGTCGAATGGGAGAGAGGAGAGCGCACGAGACCGATTAACATAAACGAGTTGCGGAACCAACCACCAACAAAATATGTCGACCATTTGAAAAGTGATCAAAAGTCGACAAATTGCCACAGGAACATCTTATATCTACTGACGCAGCACTCATTTGAATATGACATCGCCGTGACGCTTTTTATATCAACTCTGAATTCGTTTACATATTAATTTTCATAACACGAACTGCTCAGCTACCGACGACAGCTACTGTTTTCATTATTAAATACTTTCAGGACTTTCCATATTGTTTTTATATAAGCTCTATCTCCGTCTCTACACAAACACAAAAGCTTCAGCGCAGCAAAAAATAACTACGCAAATTGCCACATCCACCTTTACGAATTAAAATCAATAATGTGTGGAACTAAAATATATAAAAACACATAATCCATCATGCAAAACGAATAACAAAATTATATCAATTAACTAAGCAATGGAATAAAAAAAATAATGTTGGCACAAATAATTGAAGTGATCCGTTTCCCGTTTATTTGTCTCCGACTTCTCCTCATTCGCCTCAATGCCATCTGTAAAATGCGTTAGTTCCACTCGTCACCCAGTTTCCTCCGCGGTAAACACCAGACTTTTTTCTCTCAATCCTAATAAATTTCTTTGTTCGCTCGTGCGTCGAAACACGCGAGTTTGATATTGTTTGTACACGTGTAGCTATTATTCTCCAAAAATATCAAAAGCTGCACTGTTATTAAATTATTAGCAGATGGGCCCTTAATGAAAAATGATATTAACAACTATTTAATTTTTAAATTGCCGAACCGAAAAATCGTATTATTTTTTTTGTATAAAAATATAGCGAAGCGGTTTCGGTGATTTTGGACGATACAGGTGGGCCTTTTAATCCGTCGCCAATTTTATGTACCATTAAAAATTAACTGCATTATATTTACGCACATAAACATGTAAATCGGTTTCATTTCCCTAACTAATTAAATTTTATGTTTATGGTTAATAACAATCATCGCAAAAACAAATGTGTTTACGTTAAAAAATATCCGCGAGAGAGAAAGATGCTTTATGTGAAAATTCTTTTAATTTGAAAATTTCATTATTTATTTAGAAAACAATGCCCGGTTTCCTCTTTTAACAAGCAAATCGAATTTTGTTTTGTGATCATTTTATTAAATTAATATAATAAACATAAAATTTATTATATTGATTAAAATTAATATGAGCCGTTAATAATCATTAACAAAGCGGTTTTTAATATTTTCATATTTTTTTGGTTACTTTATGTATGAATTGTGTATTTTTATGCCGTTACAACTGATATTTACTTTATTAAAATTTGGTCTTATAATAATTTAAAATATTTACTTTACAAAATCGTAATGATGAAGACAATTTGGTTTATTTCATTCTACTACAAAACTATTTAATACAAATAAATAATAAAAACCTAAACAGACTATTAGAATATTAAATATGAAAGATAATATTAATATAAAAATTACTAACAATTAAGATTATTAAAATGTTTTTAAATCATATAATTATTAAAGCCTGGTTTATACGGGTTGAGGAATCAGGCGAGTAGAGTAGCCAGTAGAATGGCGGTAAGTAGAGTACAGTCCACTTTGCTGCATGTCGTATAGTACTCGACTCTACGAACTACTAGCTATTCTACTTGCAACACTACAGAGTGTTTTTTCGAGTTTCTACAAGTAGAGTTTCTCTACTTGCTACTTTACTCGAATGAATACGTGGTAATCAATTATCTTTCAATAATCGCCTTAAACGGACTCGATTTGAACAGAATAACAAACGAAAAAAGAGAGTTGCTCAATTCTATGCTAATTTAATCGTAGAAATTAAATAAAATTAGTTTTAGATCTATATTTTAATAACTATCTTATAAAAACACACTAGAAATGTCAAAAAGATTTTTTTTGTCAATTTACAAGAAAACTATGAAATATTTAACAAAACTTCATATAAACTAATTTGTAGATCTAAAATCTGCATATTTTCGTTTTTGTTTCATTCAAAAATGTCAAAACACAAAAAAGATACGAATTTATTACTTTTCTCCCTATATGAGAAAATAAAAAACCAATGGGGAAAAAGAAAAGCCAAGTGATCAGTGTCAGTCAGTGTTAAAATCCGCAAAATATGAAAATATAAATAAAAATTATATGAAATCGGGGCAAGCGAAGAGTGGCGAACAGACCAACCTTTACTTTTATACTATCCTCCACCAACACATGTCAATTCTACTTATTTTATTGAATTTAAAATGATTCTTTTTAACGTAAAAAACTGATGGCGGAAATAGACATTGAAAGTGGAAGCCTCAAACCATCAAACAAATACTTAGGTTAGGATAATTAGGTCAATATAAATGCCTTATTACTCAATACATCCACTTAGACACCTAGAAGTCTTAAGAAATAAGAAACATGATAAAATAATACGCTCGTTGCCCTATAGTAAATCTATGT
>JARJEC010136024.1:0-15718 GCA_030264575.1 Tachinus sp. AB-2021 | reverse complement strand
CTGATGTTACTAAACTAATCATCGGAGTTGATTTTCTCGCTTTCTACGACCTTCTGGTGAATGTAAGGAATCGAAAACTAATAGACGCAATAACTCTGCGCAACAGATGAAACACCAAGCATAAAGATAATTGTAAAATTTACAGGCTTCCAGCCCTTCTAGCAAAATTTCCAGAAATTTTAAAACTAAATGGCGCACCGAAACCAATAAAACATCAAACTAACCACTATTTTAGAACAACAGCAGGTTTGTCTGTAGCACACAAGCCACGGCGATTGGCTACTTGGAGTAGCAAGGCCATCTCAGAGTTGCTGGTCGTCCTCCCTTCACATTGTGCTAAAAGAAGGCGACGAATGGAGGTCCTGTGGAGACTTTAGAGGATTACATGCATTGAACTATCAGTACCGCCGCAAAAAACTCAAGTAACTAAACATGAAAATTGAGATGTTTTCAACAGCTACTGCTACTATATTTGTAATTTTAATATTCGTGTTATAATCGTGTAAAATAGAGTGGTCCACGATCGTAAAAAGTAAAACGTAGTTAAATATGAATTAGTGAGCTTACTACTTGATAATGTCCCTTTTAACCAAAACTATAGATGGAATAAATTAAACAACAACATATGCGTACATTTATTATTAACACAACTTTAATTACATTTATATTACTTGCGTCTTACTGTAAAAGTATAATAAATTAGTACATTTTTGTTAGTTAAGTAAATGTTGCTTTTTAAAAGCAACTGCGTAAGTAAATAAGTCTTAACTTGTTAAATAACAGTATAAAATTATATTATTTAAATCACCAGTGTTTGTTTCACAATCAGCGATGCACTAGCTGGGAACTACGTATCAGGCGGGTTAGTTTTGAAAAACGTTAGTCACACGTAATATGTCATAGTAGAGGTTATTTATCCTAGATACCGCACAGCACATTTCAAAACTAGCCCCCCAGGTCTGCCTCGGGACTGTTAACCTTCTGCTTTGATATTTTATGTTATCATATTTGTATATATAATCAATTTTTAAAATACAATTTTTGTAAATATTAATTGTGTAGTCTCGTTGTAAATTTTATTACTTTTTAGAATTAAGGAAAAATAATCCCCTATAATATAATTCAAAACCCAATAATTTGCATTTTTCAAAATTTTGGTATGCTCTACAAAATGTTTTTTCGTAAAGTGGTTGGTTGGTTGGTAAACACTGCCATAAACAAATCATTAATCTTATTTTTCAGTATTTTATTTTAAGTTGTTTATATTTGTTTGACAACAACAAAATATGCATTCAAATATGTTAATTTTAGTTAAATATTGTGCATAAAAAACATCTTAATGCAGCAAATATGTGCAATAACTTCCATAAACGCATACACTACAAAGGTCGGAATCACACAAATGTGAATAAAAAACTATAAATAATTTGAAGGGCGTTCCCATAAAATTATATCACAAAAAGCGAAGCAACAATTTGTTTACATCAATAAATAATTAAAAGAGCGTTAGTTCCCATAACATTATTTCATTCGTACGTGCTTAAATGAACTTATATTGAAGTGTGTACAATAACTTTTCCAAAATGAAGATAACAATAGCACTTAAAATTCCAATTAAATATATAATAAAGCCAAGTACGAAGTGGCCGCTTTTTAGGGGTGATGGATAAATTTCCTCCTGATCAAATATTACTGTTCTGTCCATAGTCCACTTTTTCACCAGTCCATGTTCAACCATCATTTGTATCAATGGATTCATATATGTGGTTATGAAACCATAGACGCTTCTCATTGAAAATATGTCAGTAGTCAAGTATATGTAATAAAATCCCAAAGGTTCCTCCTTCTGAAATTTCTTTTGAAGATATTGAGCCGTCTTCATGTGTAACATAAAAGCAAATTTTCCTAAACTGATCAGTCTCTTAATGGGATGTTCAATAACTTCAATAGGCATTACTATATGGTTGCGATTTAAGTTTTGTTCCAACGAGTTGTTTTCTTGGAAAAGCGAATTCTTTAAATGTTCATATGGATTATAAATTAACATATTACGCGCAGACACTTCTTCTAGAGTTTTAATTTGATGTTGCATTCCAGGGTTTAAGAGAAAGGAGAAAAATAATCCATTATAGGCATTCAGTATTACGAATGAATATAAAACCCAGGCTATGAAGATCATTCTTGCCAAATTACTTTTAGGAATTGTTGCACCTTGTGCTAAAAATACTGCATATATATCTAGCAAAAAAACATAAACAATCTGCTTAGAAAATTTATTTATGATCCAATTCAGCATCGTAAATACTAAGAATGCTAACAGAACTGCCATCCAAAGCGTACGTTCAAAAACGTATATAATTCCAAAGCCCATTGGTCTAGGTTTAGCTAAAGGTACTATTAAGATTACTTTTTCTATTATGTGAGGATAAGCTCGGAGAGGAAACGATATCTCAGTACTAGAATAATCAAGGCTTAATATTTCATCACAAAATCGATAATTGTTACCTATTGCAGCCGTTGCTGCATATAGTGTAAAATTTAATCTTTTGGCAGCTTCTTCAATAATTAAATCGTTGATGCCTGTTTCGGTACTCATTTTGTGCATATAATATGGTGGCATGTGTATGTTTGGAGCTGCTATAGGGGAGCCTTTGAAATTGGTAGCCTCAATTTCGTAAATATTATAAATTTTTTGCACTATAATTTTTGTGCAAGAAAATAATAATACTGCTGTCCTGTTTATAGTTGCATGAAAATAATTAAATTTTAATTCGGAAATGGTATAAGCCATATTGTGTACAATAAATATGATTTTAAATGTTCAAAAATACTCTATTCTTTGAATGATTTCTTCCATTGGTATTTCGATGGTAAAAACTACCAAGGTATACATTTCCTTGGCGTAAAACGTTCTTTTAAAGTAGTAATCCGATAATTTTTCTAAATTATCAGTTAGGAATAAAGTAAATCTGTTAATCATAATACCACCTTGTGTATACACTACCGAATTGTAGCGAATGACATGGCTAGCTATAACGTCAGCAAATTGGTTGTCGTCTTGTTTATTAACCAAATTGATACCGAAGTCGTGGTAACAATTATAAATGTTCTTGATGCACTCAAACGTAGTAGTATTTAGTTGGCGGGGTAACTAGAACAAATAATTGTAATTGGGTCATATTATATAGTATTTTATAGTTGAAGTATGTTGGGGTAGCATTTACAACCAGGCCTGAGATTTTAAGACGACATCGTAGAGCGAGTCGAATAACATAGGCGAGGCAGTAAAAACCATAACGGATGTATAGCAATTAAAAGTTACATCAAAATTGTGATAAGTCTGTTTCGAACAAGTTTTGCGAGATGATATAATGTTTATTCTCCGGTTGCTCAGTTACGGTGTTACAAGAATCAAATAATATTTAGAATGTTGTAATTATTGAATTATTTATAATGGAGTTCTGTTATAAATGAAACTATTATTTCAGCATGGCGTAATGGCATTACAATTATTTAATTGTATTCTAAATTTCAACTTAGTTACCATTTAATAATTTAAATTGCAAATAAATATTTGCAGTATTAAAAAAAACAAATAAATACGATTGCGAAAAATAAGAAAATAATTTAAAATAATATTAACTGCCCGTTTACAAATTGTTATGAAATTCTATTTCTATTAGAACTTGGCCATTTGTAATATAAATATGTGGTCCTTGTCTCAGTCAACATAATGTCCTTACCCTAAACACAATAATCACCATTATCGTATACTTAACCTAATCCATTGTTAAGGAGATTGCATGCATTATATAAACGTAAACCAATGCATTCGATCGGATTCTAGCTGGTTTAATACGATAAATGCTGCCGTGCAAACCTCACGCCTGAATTATGTTGAAGGAATAAGAGGTTTCACGTTTAAACTCCCAAAATTTAACTTAACTTTCTTGGCAGCTCAGGGCTGCCAGAATTATATATTAATTTTATTTAGAGTTGGCTAGTAAATTACTAACCAATAAACCTTTGTGTTTCATATCAACATTTATCCAGGATAAAATTGTGCCTCGAATAGTATTTAATCAGAGAATTTTACAACTGAAAGATCGAAGAAATATATTTATTAATATGTAATATCAGTAACGTCAGAAATGTCAGTAATATCAGTAATGTTAGTAATGTCGGTAATGTCAGCAATGTCAGTAATGTCAGTAGTGTCGGTAATGTATAAATTATTATTTATTTATTTGAAAACTACCGTAAAAATGCCATAGTTGTCAGAAATTTAATTAATGCACTTGAAACTTTTCCCGCGTGTAAATTTTAAAGTGCGCGTTGATTTGTATCAAACCAGGGTTAACTCGCCACTGAGCTGGGTTTTATTTAAAAAAAAACGAGTTTTTGCCATACTCTGTTGCAGACTGACACATGCTGTGAAGTTTATGAGCAGTGAAACTCTAACAAATGAAAAATGTTAAGAATGTATCATAAATTGCCATATCTCGAACGACTGGGTAATAATTTAGAAATAATATTACCAAAATCTGTTTCCAAAACTCAAGGAAAACTTATTGTACAAGAACAAAAAAGAGACATTTAATTGAAATGCTCCCGGAAATGCCAGATGATGAGAGAGGATTTATTTTGCTTTATTAAAAATTACTAAATAAAAAAATAATAATAATGTAAATTTAAAATAAAAATCTAAAAACATTATTACATCAAGTTTTATTAATAAAATTGACAAACAATTATTTTAATAAAGTCAGTGTGAGTGGTTACATGTCTATTCTGGTAGAAGAATATAAAGATCATCCATTTAGATTTTAGAACACCCTACCCCTACCGACAACCGGTATCACAACGCCAATTTGGCAAAAATCAAAACAATTAAATAAAAAGTTTATAATCAATTAAAATTGAGACCGTTACAAGCGACAACATTCAAATGCATACAATGGTTTTTGTTCTGTATTCAATTAATCTGTTCTTAATTTATATTTGGAAATAACTAGTAAGTTACTTGTTTTGTTCTATATTAATTTTACAAAACTTAATTAACAAATAGATTATAATAAGTTTAATAAAATTTATTTTTGTTTTTACCAAAAATTTTGTTTCAATAAAAACGTNAGGTGTGTTCTTTTTGAGACTAATCACGGACGTCAGAGGTTAACCACATCTGAAAATTTTGCCGCTAATTCAGGAATACCAACCTGAATTATTGGGATTTTTAACGTGCACGCAATATTTAGACAATACACGGGATTTTTAGTTTTTTTCCAAAATAAGGTGTGCTGAAAAAATCACTCTGCATGTAAGGAGTATCCGGATTTTTAACAGCAATTAACACATTAACCACTGAGCCACTTGGGCCAATTTGAACCACAAAATGCATTCCGCGGCGGTTCAAAATATGTCTACTTCTTGGGGTCGACTCAGAATTATAAAAATTGGCACTCAAAAAACGGAATAATAGTTGAAAAGAGCGTAGTATTTGTAATATTGTTTCCTTAATAGGGTTGGGCAACACAATTTTTGCACTAAGTTTGTAAAAATGTTCCTAATCCAAATAAGACTTTTATTCTAAGTCGAGGCCACTCTTTTGTCCAATGGTGCGGAAACCGTGGGTCATCAAATTCAACGAAACTTGACGGAAAATTAATCTGGATTTTTTAGAATGTGATTAAACCTCTTCAGTTTTTTGGTTCGCTTGATAACAAATTGCCAATTTGAGTAAATAATTTTTAGCTTTAACTCTAGTGGTCTACATTATTTATTTTTCTTAATAAATGGTTGGACGTGTGGGCTGGTTGCTACAGCATTAAATACTGATCCAGATTATTTATTTAGTCATTAGATAGGGGATATTATGCAATTGGGTGGCGCAATAGTTAGCTGGTGGATGGGTCACTATAGTTATAAATACTTTCCAATAAATTTGACTAACCCGCTATTGCATTATCCAGTTATTGGATATTACCCCCTGCAATATTCCTGCAAAACAATCGATAACTGTAATTTATCAATTAAATAAATCCTAACCTAACCTAATTAAATGACAATTGTCATTCATCTCATGGTACAGTATTTTTGTAGCAACATCACATGTGGGGGATATTATCCAACAATCGGATGGCGCAATAGTTTGTGCGGTTGAGTAGGTCACTATAGTTATAAATACTTAGCAATAAATTTGACTAACCAGCTATTGCCTTATCCAGTTATTGGATATTACACCCTGCGATATTTCCTGCAAATATATTCCATCAATCGATAAATGTAATTTATCAATAAAATAAATTCTAACCTAACCTAATTAAATGACAACTGTCGTTCATCTCATGGTGCAGAATTTTTGCAGGAACATCACAGATGGGGGATATTATCCAACAATTGGATGGTGCAATACTTGGGCGAGTGGATGGGTCACTATAGTTATAAATACTTTCCAATAAATTTGACTAACCATCTATTGTATTATCCAGTTATTGGATTTTACCCCTGCGATATTCCTGCAAATATATTGCATCAATCGATAAATGTATTTTATCAATAAAATAAATTCTAACCTAACCTAATTAAATGACAACTCTCATTCATCTCATGGTGCAGTATTTTCGCAGGACAATCATAGCTGGGGAATATTATAGAACAATTGGATGGCGCAATAGTTGGGCGGGTGGTAATTATAAATACTTTAACAATAAATTAGGCTATTGTGACCCAACTTTCCACCCAGCTATTGCGTCATCCAATTATTATCAACACTTTCGATTTTCTGCAAATATATAACATCGGGCTATACATATTATTTGTCATTTAATTTGTCATTTAAATAAATATTCTAATCTAACCTAATTACATTAGAAGTATCTGAACTATTAGCCGAAAAATAATTCCCATTGTTAGAAATTATAAAAAAATTACAAATTGGAAACAAATTAAACGCAAAATAAACAAATAACAATTAAACTAAACATAAGAGAAATAAAAGGAAATTGAGAAAACTAATGAAATGAAATTAGTAAAGAATAAACAAAAAATAAATAGAAAATTTAAAAGAAGGAACAAATTAAACACAAATTAAATGAACACATACTAATAATCTCGAGTATCATGATCGGTGGTTGATTTTATTTTTATATGTATTTGGAAATAACAATTATTTTGTAACTATTTCGTATTTGTGCGATAATTCGATATAATACGTGCGATATGGGTTTGCTATTGGATTTAATAATAATATAGATTTACGACGGTAGCTTGCGGAGGATATGTGCCGGTCCATAAATATTCCATCTCTTCAGTACAGAATCTATCAAGGTTTAGATGCAACATGGGGTGATTTTTGGGTGGTGAGTTGTAAACACGTATATATCTAGGATAGCAGGGCGGCTCGTCCATCAGGCCCTATCGCACGTGCCGAGTCCTGGCAGCCGCTCGCTTCCCGGATTCCTAACACTCAATCGGTAATGTATGGTTATTGTTATAATACCGCACTATCTCATATTTACGACCGCCAAACAAACTCGCTGTTTAGTCAGGCTGCGCGAAAATCCGTCCCGCATTGCTTGGCCCCCGGGCCTTTGTCTTAGGCGTCCCTTACTTTGGGTCTATAAATTTTGATTTTGAGAATTGAGCCACTAATCATAAGCGACATATTCTGATTAATATTTTTACAATGTGTGCAAAGCATTCTTTATTTTATTCCAGTTAGCTATGGAGCTGCGCTAGTTTAAAATGAATATATAGAATAAAAAAAGTTTTATTCGCACATAAATTCAACCATATCATGTAAATCACTTTCACCCGAAACAAATAAATTTGTTTAATGGCCGAGTAGCTGGTATATTGCAAAAGATGTCGATCTAATCGCTTATTTTTAACACCTATGCAGCTTGAGTGCATTGTATTTTAAAAGCCTATCTTTCGCACCTACGCATAGTCAATAACCTTCTTAATCTAAAAGTACCAATTGCGATTGCGATCTTGGTGATTTGTGGCGAAACTATGGTATAGAAAAAAGAGCGAGGTCATCCTACCCATTTATCTGTCATCTGTTTTGCCCTCCTGGATATGCGCAGAACGGCACCCACTGTTGCAGAAAATTAGTGAAGCTCCGCCAATTGTCCACTACCGATCTCATCTGGTTCGTTTGTTTTCTTTTTTGTATCTCTTTGCCTATCCAGGAAGTTTCCTTTTGATGTTTTCCTCTGCGTAACTATCGCACTGTCATTATTACTCTTATTAATTTTACTGTGAGACCGTAAATACGGAAATAATTCCAGTCTTGCTTTTTAAGGCAAATTGCATGTGCCCATTTTGTATCGGCGCAAATAAAAATTGCAGATAGCAGCGCGTTAATTATACATTAAAAAATGTAATAACTGAAATTGTCCTTAATTATGGCCATATCATGATTGTTATTTTATATAGCATACATTAAACAAGGCGTGTTATTAATGCACTTTTTTCTTTGTTACAGGTAAGAATATATCCAGTTTTTATCGAAATTTATTTGCGAGTAAGTAAATTGAAATTTCCTATAAGCGGCCAATTGATTTTGTTGATTAAAGCATATTGAACATGTTTTTATTTACTATTCCGGATCTCAATAAAAATCCGGATCTCAATAACTATCCGGCCGGATCCGATTTTTTTGTAAATAAATAAAATTATTATAAAAATGTAAGAATACGTTACATTAATTAATAAAACATAAACAAAAAAAACAAAAAGCATAAAAAAAATCCGGCCGGATCTCAATAACAATCCGGCCGGATCAATTTTTTTGTAAATAAATAAAATTATAATAAAAATGTAAGAATACGTTGCATTAAGTAATAAAACAAACAAAAAAATAAAAAGCATAAAAAGAATCCGGCCGGATCTCAATAACAATCCGGCCGGATCCATTTTTTGTAAATAAATAAATTTATAATAAAAATGTAAGAATATGTTGCATTAATTAATAAAACAAACAAAAAAACAAAAAGCATAAAAAAATCGGGCCGGATCTCAATAACAATCCGGCCGGATCCAATTTTTTGTAAATAAATAAAATTATAATAAAAATGTAAGAGTACGTTACATTAATAAATAAAACAAAAACAAAAGAAAACAAAAAGCATAAAAAAATTCCGGCCGGATCTCAATAACAATCCGGCCGGATCCGATTTTTTATAAATAATTAAAATTATTATAAAAATGTAAGAATACGTTACATATATTAATAAAATACAAACAAAAGATAGCATAAAAGTGAACAATACAAAAAATAAAATCAAAAATACATAAAATTAAAGAATATTGGAATTTTTATATTTAAAAAATTATTGCAGTGAAATCTGTAGAAGTGAATATTATAGGAGTTATATATTACATATTACATATTTCAAAATTGTTCTGTTACGGGAGTCCCGTAAGAGAACAATTTTGTATGCACCGGCAAAAATAAATGTAAAGTAGCCTCTATAAAGCTGACTCTTTAATAAGCGGGTAATGGTTTTTTGCCAGAAAATTAGCAAGAAGGTTTTTTGCCAATTTTTTTGGCAAAAAAACATTTTTTTGTGTGTTATTGATTCAGTTTTCAATAAAGCAAAATTGAAAAACTATTCGAATTAAATATTTTGAAAATACAAACTATCTTTGCTTTGTAACTTTCTATAGCTTCTTTATATTAAGAAATTGAGAAAGTATTCTTGAAAAGAATTAAAAAATAATTTGATCGATTTTTAATTAAACTAGTTTTTTTTGTCTTAGAAAAACTAAAAAAATATTTTTATGAAAACAATTTTTTTTATATATAATGAAATCTCTGTTAAGCAGACACTGACGGTGCAACAAATATTGTTCGCTTATTGGAGGTTAAGTTTAGCGGACTAAAAGAAAGTTAAATACATATATGGGATATAGGAGTTGTCCGCTTAATGGCGGTGTATTTTTATGTATTAAACTAAATACTAATATTTTTGAGATACAAATTTTTTAACAAAAAACAGAAAATAAGAATAACATATTTTTCAAAATTTGAATCGTTTTAAAATTTATTTAATAACAAAACCTTTTTTTAAGTTTGATTTTTACAAAACAATTATTGTATAAATGGTTATTTTTTATATTAAACAAAATACTAACTATAATTTTATAATTTTCAGAATCAAAATACTAACATTTTGAGAAAATAAAAAAATATTTTTCAAACTTTGGCGTGTTTTAAAATTTATTTAATAACAAAACCTTTTTTCAAGTTTGATTTTTACAACAAAATCATTTTATGAACGAATATTTATTTATATTAAAGAAAATACTATATTTTTTTTATGTTAAACAAAATACTAAAATTTTGAGAAAAAACAATTTGAACAATATCTAATTATTGTTGAAATTGTTTTTTCTCAAAACAAAAAAATATTTTTTAAAATTTGGGGTGTTTTAATATTTATTTAATATCAAAACTTTTTTTTAAGTTTGATTGTTACAAAAAAAAAATCGGAAAAAAACCAATATTTTTTTATATAAAACAAAATGCTAAAATTTTGAGAAAAGATAATTTTAACAAAAATTAGAAAATAAAAAAATATTTTTCAAAATTTTGCTTGTTTTAAAGTTTATTTAATAACAAAACCTTTTTTAAGTTTGATTTTTACAAAAAAATCATTTTATGGACGAATATACTTTTATATTAAAGAAAATACTATAATTTTTTTATGTTTAACAAACTACTAAAATTTTAAGATAAAAATTTCAACAAAACAAAAAAAAATAATAAATTTGGCTAGTATAAAATTTTTTTTATTGACAAAACCTTTTTTAAGTTTGATTTTTACAAAAAAAAAATCATTTTATGAGCAAATATTTTTTTATATTAAAGAAAATACTGTAATTTTTACAAAAAAATCATTTTATAAACGAATATTTTCTTATATTAAACAAAATACTAAAATATTGAGAAAAAAATTTAAAGACTAATAAGCAATTTTTTTTAAACTTGGCGAGTTTTAATATTTATTTAATAACAAAACTTTTTGTTAACTTTGATTTTTACAAAAAAAAATTTGAGATAAAAAAGATTAAAAAACAGATATTTTTTAAAATTTGGAGTGCATTAAAATTTACTTAATAACAAGACTATTTTTAAGTTTGATTTTTATAAAAAAAAAATAGTTTATGAACGAATCTTTTTTTATATTAAACAGAATATCATAATTTCAACAAAAATAGGAAAATAAAAAAATAGTTTTCAAAATTTTGCGTGTTTTAAAGTTTATTTAATAACAAAACTATTTGTACTCTGATTTTTATAAAGAAGTCATTTTATTAACGAATTTTAAAATGAAAAAATTTCAACTAAACTTAGAAAGCAAAAAAATATTTTTTAAAATTTGGCGTTTTAAAGTTTATTTAATAACAAAACCTTTTTTTGAGTTTTTGATTTGTATAAAAAAAAACTTTATATGAACAAATACTTTTTTATATTACACAAAATACTAAAATTTTGAGGTAAAAAAATTTTTGAAATTGAAAAAATCATTTTAAAAAATTTGACATGCTTTAAAATTTATTTAATAACAAAACCTTTTTTTAAGTTTGTTTGTTACAATAAAAATCATTTTATGAACGAATATTTTTTATATTAATTAAACTACTAAAATTTTGATATAAAATAATATCAACAAAAATTAGAAAACAAAAAATATTTTTCAAAATTTTTGACGTGTTTTAAAATTTATTTAATAACAAAACCTTTTTTCAAGTTTGATTTGACGTGTTTTAAAAATTATTTAATAACGAAACTTATTTTCAACTTTGATTTATATAAAAAATTATTTTATGAACGAGTATTTTTATTAAACAAACTACTAAAATTTGGATATAAAAAAATTTCAACAAAAATTACAAAACAGTAAAATATTTTTCAAAATTTTTCGTGTTTTTAACATTATTTAATAGTAAAACCTTCTTGTAAATTTAATTGTTACAAAAAGAAAGGTATGAACAAATATTTTTTATAATAAACAAAATACTGAAATTTTAAGAAACAAAATTCAAGAAAAATTAGAAATATTTATTTAATAACAAAACCTTTTTTCAACTTTGGTTTTTATAAAAGAATCATTTTATGAACGAATATTTTTTTATATTAAACCAAATACTAAAATTACGAGAAAAAATCAATTCAACAAAAATTAGATAATAAAAAAATATTTTTTAAAATTTAACGTGTTTTAAAATTTATTTAATAACGAAACCTTTTTTCAATTTTGATTTTAATAAAAAAAGTCATTTTATGATCGAATATTTATTTAATATTAAATAAAAAATTAAAATTTTGAAAATATAATTTCAACAAAAATTAGAAAATATTATTTTTAAGTTTGGCGTGTTTTGAAATTTATTTAATAACAAATCATTTTTTTTAAGTTTGTTTTATACCAAAAAACAACGAATATTTTTATATATTAAACAAAATACAAAAATTTTGAGTTAAACATTTTTTAACAAAAATTAGAAAATAAAAACTATTGAAGTCAAAGTGAATGGTTGTCTGGCCTTCTTGTAAACGATAAAGGAAACTGTTACAACCAATAGAATTTACATTCAACCAGTATCACAACGCATAAAATATATTTTTCAAAATTTAGCATGTTTTAATATTTATTTAATAACAATGCTTTTTTAAGATTTTTACAAAAAAAATTGTTTTTGAAACGAATAGTTTTTATATTAAACAAAATACTAAAACTTTGAGGGAAAAAAATCAACAAAAATTAAAAAATTAAAAAACTATTTTCAAAAGTTTGGCGTGCTTTAAAATTTATTTAATAACAAAAACTTTTTTCAACTCCGATTTTTAAAATAGAATCATTTTATGAACGAAAATTTTTTTATATTAAACAAAATACTAAAATTTTGAGAAAGAATAATTTCAACGAAAATTGAAAAATAAAAAAATATTCTTCAAAGTTTGGCGTATTTCAAATTTTATTTGATAACAAACTTTTTCTCAAGCTTGATTTTTTAATTAAGACATAATCAATTGAAGTTCATAAGAACAAAACAAAACAAAATTAAAAATGTTAACTATTTTTTGATTTTTCACTTTTTGTCCTTCATTTTTGAGAAAAAAAAAGTTCTTTTTGTTTAAGTTTTGAAAAAAAGATTTCAGTAAAAAAGAAAGGAAATTTAAATATTTCTACGATTTTGGCAGTAAGTATTTATTACCGGTTCGCATCAACACTAGTAATTTTGTATTTTTTATGGATCCGGCAAGATGCGGTTCCGGCCTTTATTTTTGATGACCATAATCATAATAGTCATAATAATATAATTATTATATTAATTAAAAGGTATTTTACACGTTACAAGACATTGACAAAAAAAATGATATGGATGATGACAAACCAGGCACATTTCATACCGCTATAAGATATACTAGACTAGACTAAATTGTACTTAAATCTATAACAGTTAAAAAAAATCACAGTGACTGTAGAATGGATTTGACAAGAATAGGTTTAATTTTATTTTTAAATTCCTTTATACTAACTACAGCAGCTATGGGTAGAGGTAATTTGTTGAAAGCTTTTATGCCCATATGTTGAGGGCATTGTTCTCAAACTTTGCCGTATTGTGCGTCGGGACAGTTGAATTATTTTTATTTCTTGTTTCCATTCCAATGTTTCGATCTGCATTTGTAACAAATTGATTATTGTTTAGTTTTACATATATCAAAAGATGATAGTAATATAATGAGTATATAGTCATAAGTTTACGTTTTTAAAGATTAGTGTACAGTGTTGATGGATCTGGTATTCGGTTCCGGGCAAAAAGTGGATCCCGCAGCTTCACCAATAATTTTTTTAATGTATTTTATTTCTGCATTTTTGCATTAATTTATTATTTACTTTGTATTGTTCGAACATAATTTTTCATTCGCGCAATTTAGCGGTTTCACAATTTATTATTCAAATTAAAGCTTGTTGAAATTTGAACATAAATAATCCTGCATGAAAAGACTATATGACCTCTAGTTTTTTGTTTGGAAATATTTAATTGTTTCATTTGAGTTTATTAAGCAATAGGTTTGGTTATTGGTTAATAAAAATATCATTAGCAAAAGTTATTATGTTGTGTAAGTAGAATCGACGACAAATCGTGACTACTGTAATGGACTTAATTGAGATTTATAATTAAATATTAATGTGGTTATTTCTTGATGCCATAAATAATAATTTGTTAACGTGGATTGTGTGTACTCATTGGTGTGGTGATTTATATTAATGTGGACATGTGACATAAAGTGTATACAATCTGGTAAATATTGACAGTGCGGCTATCATTTTCCATTACGAAGCAATTTATCAAAAAATATATATAAGGGAGTAGTGCGTGTGGGACCGTAATTGGCAATCGAACAAGGTGACCACGACGTGGACTCCAAATTTGGGGCAATTAAGAATCGGAAAAGGTCCTAGCTCTATTCTAACCGTAACCGAAGCCGGCAATAACGAGCGAATCGTGCAACGGGCGATTTTTGAAATCTCTGGCCGGCCGTTACCTGCAGCTTTATGGGTCCAGGGATATCGTGACCGACCGACGTGACTCCCGCTGAACCGCGGAGATGACCCCCTGAGCGCCGTTTACCAAATTAAAACTTTTTTAATCTTGCAAAACCATCGCTCGAATAATAGGAGCGATTCGTGTCCGGCTGTTTGTTTCTCCACAATAACGATAAATTCTACTAAACCGTTACACTTCCATATAATGCACGTGAACTACATTTACATTTCAGAGTTTATCGTTTAAAAGAGATATATTGACAAAATTCTTGCCGACATAAATACCATTATAACATTTCTCATGTACCTGTCCGCTCTATCCATTCCATTATTTAATTTGCAAATACTCCGCATTAAAAATTTTGCGATTTTGAGTTATATTACAATAAAAAAAAGTAGCCACGATCGATAGATATTAAACGAATTAGGTCGGCACCGAAATATTTCTTGCCTTCCTTCCCCAATATATCCACATTCCCTTCAGGATTCCGAAGCCCTGTATAAAGGATATGCATTATTAAATTGACATATACACCAAAGCTAGGAGGACCAGCTTCGGCCGCTATTTTCCCACCTCTAACAAAACAATACGATCAACATGATGAGTGCACTTTGAGACAACGCAAAAAATAATAGCGTGAAATTTCAGCCGCATTACTTTAGAATGCGAATTTTACAAAATCAATTACTATGTTTGCCGGCGTAATTTAGTATTCCCGGTGGCATTTCGGATGTAGTTACCTAAACCAAGCACAACGTGAATTCAATCCCAAAGTTGCCGGACGCGTCATAAAATAATCATTGAGCTGAGTGCGTTCCGTAGTGGACTGCTCCGGATTACGGGGTAGCTCCGCAAGATTGGGGTCGAACCCCCCGCAGATGTGCTCAGCGAACGTGCCTTACTATCTTACTATATAACCATGCGCTCGCAAAACTTCCAACGAGAACAAACTCCATAATTTATTTCACATAATGTGTACATGATTAGGCGTTCTATTCAAATTTTATATTTAATTCCAATATTGATCTCAGCACGCATCCCACATTTCTGATGAATGATGGGGTTCACTTTGCATTACTTTCCCTATTCATCCTTCGGAAAACGAAAGCATTATAATTAGAGGCCGGATTTGTATGTAGTCACTTGTTTTACT
>JARJEC010136021.1:0-11331 GCA_030264575.1 Tachinus sp. AB-2021 | reverse complement strand
TTTAGTTAGTGTTGTGTTAATTTTGGTTTGTAGATGTTGTAAATCTGTGTTTGTCCATCGTATTATGCCAAAAGAGTATGTTAGCGATGGAATTGCAAATGTGTTGATAGCTTTAAAGAAGAATTTTGCTTTCAGTTTAGTTTTCATTAAATTTGTCGTTTGTTTACAAAAATCGTTTATCAATTTTGTTTTAATGTGTTTGTATTGTATATGTTTCGACTGTTTAAAGCCCAGATATTTGTATGTGTATTTCATATCTAAAGCTTCAATTTCAAAATTTTCATTTAAATAACAATTTGTGTGTTGTCAATTATCCACTTATTACAGTTCGTGTGCTGCATTTATCGAGTCCAAATTCCATTTTTACGTCTTGAGAGAAGTTGTGTGTAACTTTGATTAATTTATCGAGTTCCGTACTCGTAGATACATATAGTTTAATATCATCCATATACATTAAATGTGTGGTTTTGTGTTCTGTTGTATTGTTGTGTTTAATACACATACATACCCACATAAACACGACTGAAGGACTTTGAAGTTTTCTAAAAAAAAAAATTCTAAAATCTCTGGTTATTTAAAAATAAGTTTTTTTTTAATTCAGTAATTGTGGTTAGGTATGTAAATCTGGAAATTGTCCAAATTGAATTATCTGATTGATTCTAATATCAACTACTTTAATAAGTACTAATTGTATAATTTTATTTAAATAAATGCGTTTCTATAATTTGTTTATGAACTATTAGGGCTGTCGTTCACTATGTATTCGCTGTGTCGTGAACAAATATATCTTATTTAGTCACTGCAAGTGCCGAAAAGTACGCGTTGCCTTATGTAATATAATCATAAATTGCCAAAAGCCTGGCAGCACAGTGAGCGATGACTTTTATTATTATTATTATTATTATTATTATTATTAGTAATTTATTAATTAAGATACATTTTTGGTTCAGATTATTTTCTTTTTTTTATACAAAATAGGTTTTACAATATTTGATATATATATATATATATATATATATATATATATATATATATATATATATTTGACTTTAATTGCAAACATTTATTGCGATCGCCGGTTGGATACAACTATAAACATCCATTTGAAAAATGTATCCCAGTTATAAATAATTACATCCATCCCAAATAATAAAATGAAATATAGTTTAGTTTTATTTGCCCCATTTTAGTACCGTGATAAAATTTCCAATTTATTCATCCGGGAAAATTGTATCTCAACGCAATATATATACATGTAAAATATTCCCTTGTAAATGTATAATTTTATAATATTTCATTTAAAACGGGCCGACATTATTTATAGACTGAAAAATTAATCCAATAAATATGGATTAAACATTCATCGAACATTTCGACGCACATACATACACACTCGTTATTTATTCACGTTACACCATTTTAAATTATATAATGTACAGAGAGAATGGGAGAGGGAAACCGGGGGGTGGTTTACACTCGCGCATTTTTGTTTTCTAAATTTAAATTTCGACCATAAATCAAATTGAACTGAACAAATACAAATAGAGATTTACTGATAACGCGCCTACATGGAAAAAGCAAACAAAGAAAAACACACTCTTACTAATCTATCCTATCCCCTTTTTATTGTATATTTATCATTCCGTTCTTTATGTGAAGCATCATGACACAAACTCATATTCCGGACGCGGGATAATGTACAATTCTTTTTCATGAAATTTCAAATGGAAATATTTTTATATGCTGAAATAGCAAATGAAAATATATATGTATCCATGCGTATTTTATTTTTCCGTTTCTTACGTGTAGCTTTATTTTGTAGTGAAATTTTCGTGTATTTTATTGTTTTACTATGGCCAGTTTGAATCTGTAAAATATTATTACACTCATCATATTCACAAAACAATGTAGTCTTTCATTTTGTTTTTAGATTTTGCTATAATTGCAAAGGTGCTAGTTATTCATTATGTATGTTAATAAAATAATCTGAATAATTAATTACGCAAAAATCTTGGATTACGTCATATTTAGTTCGAAATAAATTTGCTTGTATGTTGCGCCAATTCGCGGAAAAGCTGTACGCTGGAATGACTATAATAAGAAAAGAAATTTGTTAAAATAAAATTATGATTTAAGTGTTCATTAATTACTTATATTAGGAATTTTCGACTGCAAAAACTTAATGATTTAATCATTGTAACAAAAATGTAAAAATTGTATTATTTTTGTCTACTTATTTCTACATCAGTTGTCTAGATCTTCATCTGGCCAGGAAAGCCATTGCGGGGATGTGATGCACTTAGATAAAATGTCTGAAACAAGAGAAAAATTAATTAGTAATGGAACTACCTCAAAGAAAACTTATAACAAAGTTAGATAGAGCAAGAAATTTAATTTTCTCATTGATATATTTATGTTTGAGAAAAATAAAAGCTTAGTATAAATGGGACCTTTTTAGAAGTTGCACTTTAATTATAGTATACAATTAATTAATATATCAAAGAAAAGAAATTAACAAAAATATATGTCGCAATTTAATTATTATCAAATAGCGATATTATTGAATGTACGCACTCAATTAAACAATGCATTGTTAATTTAAATGATTTTCATTCATGGTTTCATAAAAATGAAATATACAGATATGAATCAGTTCAACTCATTTCATCATTCACACAATAAACCGCATATGGGCAGATTAAAAACAGACGGATTTTATTTACAAAGGGTATATTTTATTATAATTTATAGTTGCTAATATTTTATTGAAATGTGCTTTTCTTTAAATATACAAACGTAGTATAATATATAATCAATTAAAAAAAAAATACTTGTTCTAATTTAAATACCTACGTGTTATATTAAATATTTTCCTAAACTAACAACCGAATATGTCAAGTTAATAAATTTCCAAGTTAGTTACCAACAAAAAAATTAATGACTCGACTATATAAAACATATCAAAGAATAAATTAAAACAATTGTCCACAATCTTATCTTGACAATTCGAGTTTATTAACATATTAATCTTGGTCTCGATCTTGAATCTAGCCAAGATCTTGAATAAAATCAAAATTATTTTAATCTTTATGACATCATAAAAATTTATCATTTATTGATATAGCAGAATATGAATATAACAAGAAGAAAAAGAAATAAAAAATTCAAACATTGCATGTGGTGAGTCGCGGCCGAATAGAACTGCGATGTTTCCTGATCAGTAAACCTACACAAGAAAATAATCGTCTGAAACAATCTGATGTTTTAAGTATTGACCATTTTTTTTGCAATTTTGGAAAAAATGGAAAAGATGTGTTCATTTTTCCAGCAAAATTTTTACCGAAAGTATAAATACGAAGCATATGACACTCAGCATGCCTACTTTGCTAAGCAGTAATACGTAAAAAGTGCACTTGGACTGACTTTGGATAAATCACCTTAGGTTATTATTTTTAACGTTCAAAATCCAGACAGTACATGCAACCGACAATGTTTTATAACCAAGAAATGTGTGCTAAATAGAAGTTTTTGACGTGAAAGAGTCCTTATGTTTTATTTGAATTTAGTATCCCTAAATGTTAACTTTATTATTTAAATTGTAAAATTCAAAATAGCAATATGGAAAAAAAATTAACAGCATCTATTGATGCAAATATGATCTAATATTTGTATCAGTTAACAGATTTCGTTATTTTATTAATAAGTAATATGAATCTTTATCCATCCATATACGCGTGTTGATAATTTTAGGCTATTGAATTATATATATTTACCTACTTTTTACACTTTGTACATTGCAATATTATTTCAGATTGCATTTAGATACATATTAAAAGGCACAGTGTATATCAACATATTAATGTGCCCTAGTGTTGCATTGATTACTAGCGTAAAAGTTTTAATTCATTATTCTATTTTTTTAATTCAAGTATTTAATTTTTTTGATTTTTAATTTTTTCAAAATTTTCATTATAAATTACTACATTACTAGTAGTACTAGTTGTTAAACAAAAGTTGGGTTGGTATATGTCAATATGCTATAATTTGTTTTTTATCTTTGTCCTGTTTGCAGAAATTAAACCACAAATTCGTTTATTTTTCTATATTAATTAATGACACAAGTGATCAATAGATTTTTTATTAGTTTCTATAAATTTTATTTGAATTAATTTTGTTAAATTAAATGAATCATTTGGTATTTTTTATTCATTTTTATAATTTTGTATATATGAGTATGTATTGTGTATTTGTATTATATGTATTTTGTTTTTTTTTGTTAATTTTTGAAAAACCACAGTTTTTACTCTACTCTAGATGCTTTATTTTTTTGCAAAATTTTCTTTCAAAAACCCACACAACTTCTTTAATGTATGTTTTTTAAATTATCCATTATTTCAACTTCAAACATTAAGATGTAACTTTTAAAAAAAATTTAATCTTCTTCTTTCTGAAATTGTTTTTGAAACAATAACGACTTTCTGTTAAATTTATATTATTAAAGACCGGATTAAGTCGAATAAGCTAATTAAAAATTTGAAAAATCTAAAATGGCATCAAATTTAAAATAAGCATATACTTTGAAAAAAAAATAACTCCGAAAAAAGCTTAAGGTAATAAATAGTAGCATTTTTTAAAACGTTTTTATAGTTAAAAAATATGTATGTTATCATACACATCATCAATATCATACACAGCATATATTTGTAATCAAAAATATTATTTTACAAACACGAATACTTAATTATAGTATTATTACATCAAAATTATTCAAAAATAGTTATTGTCTATAATTCCAAATTAAAAAGTAAAATAAAATTCAACTGCAATTTATAGCAGGCCAATAAATTACTCTTGTCAAAAAGAGTAAATTACTAAATATTCTAAATATGCTATTGTAAAATTTTGCCTTCTATTGCTTAATATATTTTTGTAAGCTGAAAAACTTAATTCAACTCAACGTTACATTTATTATTTTTAAAGAATTTAAATGTTGCTATAATAGCCGAATCTATGTCAAAATTGATAATAACCTAATACTCACTCTTCAAAATAGTTAATATTTTATGTAATATTTGAAAACCATTAAAATTGTTTTCTGATTTCTATTTTATTTTTTGACCAATAAATTCTAGAACAGCACACATGTCATCTTAAAAATTACCCATTATTTTAATTAATTTAGCCAACGACATTGACTACTTTGCAAGACATGTTATTCTCTTGCTGACAATATTATAATCTATGATTATAATCTTTATACTACCGTTCTATTATAGGTTTTTGCTTAAGCACGATCTGATTAAAAATATGTGTGCTTGGGTTATAAGGTTGAGTATCATCGTATCAGTTTCTCTGGTACGTATAAAGTTAAATAAAATTTTTGGGTCTGCATACATCATCTACGAGAAACTAGACAGTAACCTAGCAAGTCACTGAATCAGAAAAAATGTTGTTGTGCTGGTCAAACGACTGGTGAATATAAAATATTGTGCTAAATAATTTGTTTTGACCTAAACATTTTTTTTGTAATCTTCTTTTGTTAGCCAAATAAGTCATAAAAAGCTCTAAATAAGCCTAAAACAATAAAATATGCATAAAAATTTAAAAAAAAAACATAAAAAGCTTGGTCGCTAAGTAATTATATTTATCTAATTGGTAGACATTTAAAGAAATTTTATATATTCTATAAATATTTAGCGTAAACATAAATGCTAGAAATCTGGTCTTTAATTATTATTGTAGAAACATTGATAATGCATGAAAATACCTTTGATCTTTAATACTTTAATTAATTGGCTTAATTAAATATACATACTAAAATGAAATTCTGACATAAATAAATATAAATAATTCAGTGTTCTTTGAAAAAAATTTATTGTAACTAAATGTTAACAAATGAAATTAATACTTATGTTATTATAACATTAATTAACTTTAAAACTACCAAATTGTTTAAACTATAAATTTGTTTATTGTTAATTCTCATGATGTGTCGTAATATTCTTCCAACCACTGACAATTATATTAATAAATCAATAACGCAATGCCACCAAAAGTTAAATATAATTGTATGAAACCATCAATACTAATACTTTTTAGCCTTGAGCATAAAAAATACTAATATTTGTAAATGGATAGCCATCTGTTGTCAACTAGTGGCACTCATTTAAGGGAAGAAACCCCTCACATCCCAGCCATCAAGAAACGCTCCCTATTTTACTACTGCTATAAATCAAATCAAAAATAAACATAATTAAATAAATTATATTATGTAAATCGGGTCTGCTAATACGAAGTGAAATTTATTATTACACGTCACGTCAGACTATTATTCAAATTGACAAAATAAATCTAATATTACTGAAAGAATTAATTTAGAATATATGAACTATTTCAGTAATAAATTAAAAAGCAATTTTGTTCGCTAATAAAATTGTTAGTACTATATTATATTAACTTAAATTCTTACTTTATCATGCATGTTTTATTAAAACTAAAATATTAGGAGAGCTGATTTATAAAAAAAATTTCTTTTCAAAGTTATAATTGTAAAAAAATAATTTTATTGTATTATTGGCTATTTTATTTTAATTGATAAAATTAAAATTTATTTTAGAATTTTTGTATCTGAATTTAATAAATCGTATCTTATTTAACTTACGTATTTTCTACCAAAGTAATTTGTTTGAATATAGTTTTAATTTTAATTTTTGCAAAAATTAAAACTCACTTATATTATTTATATTGTCTAACATTTTTTTTTCGGTATTTAAAAAATTAATCGTTAAGTGTTTGATAAGCTGTTCTCCTGAATGTTTGCTATTATTATTATATTTTTTTGTTTTGGAATTATAAATCATATAAATGTAACTGCAGCGCCGAGGTGATAGATCCAGGACTGCAAATGTTTGCATTAATCTAGGTATTCGAGGCAAATTACTAGTATAACAACTTAACACACACATACCTACATAATCACGACTGAAGTACCTTGTGGTAGATGGCCAGTTGAATAATACCCAACAAATATATTTTTACCTTTATAATTTTGTGACTAGTATTTGTCATAAAAACATGGAGTTATTTTACTACTAATAATGTAAAAAACTATGGGCTTTTTTAAATTATTATTTTTATTATTTTATTATTATTATTTTGCACAAATGTAATTTTAAATGTAATCCGTTTAGAACAAATCATGCAACCAATATCACAACGCTAAGCCGTCAATTAAATATTAACAAATTAAGCAAAAAAAAATTCAAATCAATTATTCAAATTTAAAATTATAAGCGGCAACAATCAAACTTTGTTGTTTTGTATTACTTTATATTAAACAAATTAGTAATAAAGCAAAAAATCGATTAAATATGTTAATATCTTCACATTTATTTAGTTATATAATTACATGCATCGCGACTATCAAAGGGTTGTTTGAAATGAAGATTTATAAATTAGATAGAAAATAATAGAATAGAATAGCCACTTCAACCAATATTCACTTCTTTGAGGTGGATGTATTACAAGCTTTTGTCTTGCCATTTTGCGTCAGTTCGCAATCTTAACGAGCTTTTTGGTAATAGAATAATCAGGAGAAACAAGATGAAAGATGGTTTTAAAAATTCAAATCGGACGACCCACCTTCAAAGGTAATAAAAGTAGTGCTCAACAGCTCAAATTTTGGACGAAAAAATGCAGGTCAATTATTCCACGATTGTTCATAAGCAACAATATGGAAAATAGCTGAATGAGTGCTACACAAACTCTCTAATAATAACAAAGCCGATAGTGTTGAAACTTTTATTAAAAAAGCGTTTTTAATTTTGCACCAACCTAATTTTGCAATAAAAAATACTGCGAATGATTAGGTCAAGTTTATAAATTTGGTACTGTATAAGAATTGATGTTTGCTGGACTGCAGTGGATTGCGTTCTTAGATGTATACCTTTGTATTCCATTTATAACTGCTATACTGTTTGTTAAAATTTATATTGGATTATTTTATTAAACAAGTAAAAAAGAAAAACTATTGTTAGTAATTACTATCAAACTAACAAGTGTGAGTGCGCAAAAGCAGAGAAATTAAACGTTATTCAATTAGGGAAATAGGGCGGGGATGCAGTCAGTGACGAGTTGGACCGAGGACGCATGCATTTCCAGGGTGGCGGTGCATAAATATGAAATGTGATACTGACGTTGACATTTAATTTTCATCAGCAATACATTAAATGCATTTCTAATTTATTTTAATTGTAATTAGACCAAAAGTAAAAAACGTTTACAATCAAACTACAATTAAATTGAATGAATGCGGTTTCTTAAAAGCAACCATATTTTGAATGCAAACTTCTCTAGATAATTTTCATTGCACGAAATATATTTAGCAAACTATTTCCCGAGCGATTAAAGTAGTTATAAATATCGGATACTGGCAGATACTAATTAATCTGATTTGTGTACTTTGATGGGGTTATGCATCCGACATTGACTGATTAATAAGTTTGATTTGTTTAATGCGTTGGCGCACACAATAAACATTTATAAAGCAATAAGTTTAAAAGTAATTATATTTAAAAATGTGATGAATGGTAATTATGTTTTTAAAATTGAGTTATTTAGGATTTTAACAACGATTGTGTAAAAGTTGTCGTCAATAATCACTAATATGTATTGTATTACATTATTAGTTCATGTTTGCTATATAAAAATTATTATTTTTTCCCCTTTACAAAAACTGTTATACTAGTATTTGTATTTGTTGGGTTTTTGCAAATGGTTGAATATATTGATGTTATTGCAAATAAACTTTTAGAACAATTTTTGGATTTATTTTAATTTGAAAGTTTTAATTATTAAACATTTTACGTAAATACTTACTATACGTTGTTACGACGGGTAAATAATTCCAGTTTTTTTGACATATGTAAAGTAACATTTTACAATTGTTTATTTATAATATAATATAAAAAAGCAAAAACTTAATTATAGTACAAGTAATTGTTTTACATATAATGCCATTAAGAGAATGAAATACTATGTTTAGTACACCTATTATAAAAGAAATGAATCGTCCTTGTAACTCAAAAGAAGAGAAAGCAGTGAAAACGGTAAGAACGAAGCCAAGGAATTAACAGTTAGTTCAACTCTTAAAAGTTTTTAATAAACTTACGATTTACGGTAAAAAAGAAAAATGTTGTAAAAGGTCTTTTGATACAAGACATTAGAAATATCTCTGCAAGTCGTTTTGAGAAATCAGTTAAGAGCCTAGCAGAACCCTAGCAGCAACTCAAAGTATAAGAATTAGAGAGGAACGGTCAAAAGGAGGCTTAATAAATGAGGATTGGCAAGTAAAAAACCTAATATTCTACCACTGATCAGCAGGACACACAAAGGTACTACAACCTGTTTGACAATCTACCATTTACATTAGACTATTGTAGACCAAGAGCGAGTATAGTTTTAAACCAAATTAGAGTATGTCTTAATTTACCTGCTGAACCTGAATAATCAGGAGAAAGGTTTTGTTATCTGCTATTTGTTTGAACGGCTTTTACATGTTCAGTCCGATATCAGTTTTTAATCGGTCATCAGTCTAAAAAACAGATCAATATACGCATTTAAATGAAGGAATTTAGGAAATAATGCTACAATAGAAATTTATTGAGTAGTGCTAATTAAAACTCAAGTATTAACATAATCTCTACTTTTTAATTGATTTTTAGACGTTCTTTGAATATTCCGATATACACCACACTAACATAAACATATAAAGATTATAATAAGTTATTAATATATTTTACAACACTTTAAAATAAGAGATGTGAACATTAAATATATTAAATGAAATAAAACAATAAAAAAAACGACATAAAAGACAAAAAAGCGTTGCTTTTCAAAACTTAAATTATATAAATAAAGACTGAAGCATGATTGGTGGAAATGATGTTATACGATCAATTTAGCAGCAATATATTTTACAACCAGTTAAGAACTACATAGAAGGTATGTAATATATAATGTATATTGTAAAACATCGAGAGACATCAGAAAAAAGATACCCATTTTTAGCCGCGACCATGGAATACTAGATAAACAATGTTTGTTTTTACGCTAAAACTTGATAACAAATAAATATTGAATAACAACATTTGAGTTTTTTGGATCATTTACACGTGTATCATTTACACTACTTGAGTTTGGCCCGCTCCTCCTGGCTGACCCTGTATACAAATATGTTAAAAAATTAAATTTACTTAAACTTCTGAAGCTATAAAACTATAGAGTTACTCGTCAGTGCTTCTGTTCAGTGTAAATTATATTTATTTCCTCAAAATTTAATTATAGAATCATATAGTTTTTTTTTTGCTGAAACATATTAAGAATGGGTTGTGTTCACAAATACTTTCAGAACATTATTCATGAATTGATGGGTTTTTTCTTTCTGTTTAGTGTCCTCCAATAATACTACATGTTTCATTAAATTTTCCCCTTTAATAAGTGCATCTAAATTAAAAAAGTAATAAGTAATAAGTATATAGCAATTATCAATAACATTTACATTCGATTTTGGCCACCGAATATATAAAATTATATTTGCAATTAGATTTTTAAAAATATGATTTCCAAACAAATGCACTACATATATGCATAATTAATGAAATATTAATTGTGATTATTTCACGTTTAATTAAATTTTAAAAACGCATGCACCCCACCCAGACAATATGCATTAATTATAAAATATTGATTTGAATACATATACAATTTTTTAAACATTATTTCAATCAGGATTTAATTAATTCCATAAAATATTCTGCCCGGAATAATTTCATATTATTATTATTATTATTGGTTTTACAAAATGAACATGTAATTAATGCCGCTGAACATTTCTAGATAAATTTTGAAATAATGAAGTTTTAATATTGTTTTATGTTCCATTGTTGTAATTAAATTTTACAATTACTATATTTTATCTCTCTTTTATATGTCTTGTTTGCATTGATGAAAATGTATTGACGTTTTAATTAAAATTAATTTTATGTGTGTGCAAGTGTTGGGCCAGAGGCAACGGGTTTTATTATATTTTACATATTGCCTCATTTTAATTATTTATTAAAATCGGAAATGTAATTATAAATTAAAACTTTTTCTAAAAAAATATATGTAATGTATGTAATGTATGTAATGTATATATGTAATGAATTGATTGATATATGGTACAAGTATACAATTTTACTTTTTAAATAACAACGATCATCTGTTAAAAAAATGTTATGTCGGAACACCATTTACCGTCGTAAAAAAACTTCGATTTACATTGTTAATTGA
>JARJEC010136016.1:0-11951 GCA_030264575.1 Tachinus sp. AB-2021 | reverse complement strand
TTAAGTGTAGAAAATAATAAGGATTATTGAATGAACAAGAAGAATGGTTGGCGACTACAGTATAAATAAATATCAGATTTTTGTAATAAAGCAATTAAAATACTGTTCTAGAACAGTAATTAATAAATTGATGTGAAAGGTCATTATTACACATGAATAATTTACAAAGTTTTTGTTACCATTTTTTAATTTAAAATACTTATTATATACACTGCTGAAAGAAATTAACGCATCACGTTGAATTTTTTAATTTAAAAATAAAGTTTTGAAGTTTAAAAAAATTAACAACAAAAACAACTGAACCATAATAAAGATTTTCAACACATTTTCTTCCATTGTCAAATGTCATAAATAAAAAAAGGAAAAAAGTTAACATGTGATCATAAAACTGAATATCTAGGGTTTCCTTCTCTTGCTCGAATAACTGCCTGACAGCGACGACTCATACTGTTAATGACCTAATTTTATCCTGGTCAATATCTTCCCAAATTTTCTGCAATCTTTATCCAAGCTCTTGTTGATTGCTTGGACGCCGAGGAACTGCTTTAAGGCGTCAGTCCATCGTGTCTTATAGGTGTTCAATCGGATTAAGATTTGGACTCATGGTTAGCCATTGCATTGTGCTCATACTCACTTCGTCAAGATATTGTTGTATATTTCGGGCACTGTGTGGTTTGGCATTATCATGCATAAACAGTAAATCGTTTCCTCCAAAATTGGCAAAAGGCATTATGTGTGGTACTAAAAATGTTTGCAATATAAGATGCTGCCGTCATGCATCCTCTGTCGGAAGTCGGAACAATGTTACACTGCGCATACCATTCACCCGGACGTCTGTACACCTGCATTCATCTGTCACTGCTGTGAAGACTCAAACTGGACTCGTCCCTAAACATAACATTAGCCCAATCGGCCTATAACCAGTTTACATGTTCTGCGCAAGTGTTAACCTGGCTCTGCGATGGTCTGTGGTTAATTGTGGTCCCTTTGCAGCTGTTTTCGGAGTTATTAAAACCACGTAACTTTCCTTTTATGGTAATGGAGCTTATATGATGATTTTGGGTTTCTGCGAGCATATTTTTTGCCAAGGACCCGTAATAAACCGTTTCCGTAACGTCTGCATCATTATAAATGATCTTGGGCAGCAGTTGTGGATTGTTTTCTCCCTTGCCCAGGCCTTCTTGAGTATGCCTCAGTTTCCCGATGTCTTTTCAAGACGTAGGATACGGTCAATTGATTAACACCAAGACGCTGACCGATGTAACGCTGACTCCTACCTTCTTCTGCAAGTGTAAATACAATCACATTTTCTTCACTAGTTAAATTGAGAATCGGACGCCTATCCATATTCATTCTTCACTATTTAACACTTAATTTTAATAATTACCTCTATTGTGTATTCAATTTTGGTCACTTGATTTCTTTGTAATAACTGGACTGTATATTTTAATTGTATGTTGTATTAAATATATTATACATATGCTTCGATCGTTCCTTGACCAAGACTTATTTTCTACTGACTACATTGAGGTGCCCTACGTTCTTACGAGCCCGGCTACCCCCTCAACTACCCGCAATGTTGCCAAACTAGCGCTGCTACAATATTTGCTTTGCTGCTTCAACAACTTCAAAACAAACCCAAAAAGAAATTTAATATAAACCTTTCTTACCGTCAGAATAATGAAAAGTGCTTTATTTTATTTATTAACAGAATACCATGAGAACAAAAAACAAAACCAACCTATAAAACAGCATGCTTGATTAGCTTTCTCCTTGTAAAATTAAAACAAATAAAAAGTAAACATCGATTCCAAGATATGAAAAAAATTATAAATGATGCGTTAATTTCTTTTGGCAGTGTATGTTATATATTATTATATGCGATGATTTAAGTTGATACTGACCCTCAGAAGTGTAAACAAAAAGTATTTTAAATTACAACAAAAATGTAATAAAAACTTTACAAAACAGTTTGTTAATTTGTTGAGTTTTACTATAAGTAAGCACCACTTACGAGGGAAAACTCGACACCCTTCCAAATATTTCTTGATATTTGTTGGCATTTTACAACTATTTTATGTTCAATATTTAGTAACGTTTTATAAATACTTAAATCACAATTTGTGACATTTTTCCAAAATTTGGATAAATGTTATTATCCAAATTGAAATGTTAAATTTCTGAAATTTTATGTTTGACATTTCTCAATATTTTTTGTAATTATTCTTCACATTTTACAATTGATTGTGACTTTTGTGAAATATTAAAACAAAATGCGCCTTTATGTGAGGCTTGTTTACATTTTGCCAATTTTATTTTTATTAATATTTTTCAAAATAATTCGAGGTATTTTTTGATACTTTACAAACATTTTGAAATTATACAAACATTTGCAACATTTTGCAAAATAATTACAGGTATTTTTTTATACTTTACAAACATTTTGAAATTTTACAAACATTTGCAACATTTTGCGTTACATTTGTGGTTTTTCTTTACATTTTAGCTTTTAGCATTTACCAATATTTAAAATGATTTGACATTTGACATTTTTGAACATTTCGGTAACATTTTACTGCAATTTGAATTTTACTTTTAGTCCTTGCTTGACTTTTTGTATCGTCCATTATCATATTCCAAATATTTTATAATGTTATTCCTAAACATTTTATAATTTTATATTTTTAGAATATTTTTCTACACTATTTTTAAAAATTAAAATGAAAAATTCTGTGACATTTTGTAATATATTGCAGTATTTGTTAATATCTCTTGACATTATATTTCACTTTCTTTGATTTTGAAACATTTTGTAAAATTTGAGAGAATTTTACGTGGATTATAGACAATATTGACATAAACCATAAGTTTTTGAAAGAAAATTATAATGTGGGAAACTCAAAAATAATAAAATGTAAATGAACTTTATTATAAAACGACTGTTAGGATTTAATGACTACCATTTGTAGTAACGTGAAATTGATAATTGCTTTAAAACTTCATATATTTAATCGACTTAAATTGCTACATTGGCATTGAGATGTGGGTTATCTGTAAATTATATTTATTTTCCTTTTGAGTATTCTAATATTTTTATTATTTGCCTCAAGAAATGTGCATAACTATTAACTCTGGCTATGAAAAATAATATTCAGTTTACATTGAGTTAAAGCGTAAGTGTGATTGACAAAGTGTTTTATTTTTTACATAAATAGCTAATAAAAATATGAGCAAAATTGTTTTTAAACATTACAATATATCTATACAAATTATATAATTACTTTTTAATGAAAAAAATAATAAAATATTTATATAATTTTCTTTTTAGTTCAATTAAAAACTTGTAACTCAATGCACATTGCGAATATGTTCGAAACAAGTTTACCTGGAATTGATTTATGTCTAATTGAGGATTTTACTTTTAAAGAAAACGACGATTTTCTTCATATTAAATTTAGGATCGATGATAAATACTACGATATTGATATTTATAACAACGATTGGACAACCATTGAAAATAACATTAATTCCAAACATGAAGTAAATAATGATATTGGTACAAAAATAAAAATATTGCATTATACATATATGTTAGCATTAGTGAAGGGTTATTTGCAATACATAAAGATTATTTTCTTTCACACTCCTATTCGTCTATATAATTATTTAATAGGCATTGAAGATGAAAATAATTTTACATCAGTGCAAAGAGCAGCTGCGTTTGAACAATGGCCAGTTGTTTTATATTTTATGGAACAGCGTGATTATAAATTTCAACAACTCTGTGACATAAACAAAAACAAACTTTTCGAATTTATCGAAAACAAAGCTTTTTATATTTCAATTAAGCTGGGCTGCTGTGAAATGCTGCAATATGTATTAGGTAAATACAAATTGAATGACTATGCAACAAATTTAAAAAGTGCAAAGCAATTAAATGGATATTTATCAGAAACATATGAAGAGTTAAAGTTAAAGGGAATTCCAATAACTCAATCCATGCAATATTTTGTTGAAGAATTATTAATATCACTTCGATTTTTATCAAAAAAAGAAGCAACAGAAACTGTTTCGAATAATTTAGAAAATATTTCACAACGAATCAAAAAAATTTCAGAACTTTTTCATAAACTGAGTGAACATTTTAAAGTTAATCAAAAAGTTGATACATTATTTATTACAATCACAAAGTTTATTGCTCAAAATATGCACATATTGAAAAATCAAATTAAATTTACTTATGTGATTCTGCCATGGGAAGAAATCGAATTTTATATGGCGATGTTTAATATGTATCACACGAATCTGGAATTTAATTTATTTTTTTTATTTGATGAAAATCGTCTTATTGAGCACTTAAATCAATTTATGCTTGCATTGAAATCGGTTGAATTGGAAGAAGAACAATTGAAAAAGAAGTTGCCACCCAAGAATACAGTTACAGCACATGCAACTTTTCAGGATCTGTATGAAGATTATTACTTAATTAAGGACATTTATAGTTTGGAACGTATCAGATTGCAAATGGAAATGATGAAGCAATTGGATTTTAATAAAAATATTAAAATAGCAAGAGTTATAATTGAGAAAGCTTTAATAGTGATAGGAGAATCATTAAAAAGCAGTTTGCAATCTTCTAACATTTCACAAAACGTGCAAACCATGCTTGAAATTTTAGCAGATAAGCAGCTCATCAAAACTGTTTCAGATATACGAGATAAATTAGCACATTCAGAAAACATTCCCAAAAAGGAAACTATCGACGATAGTTCGTATTTATATTTAAGAAAGGAATTAATACACATTATTTACGGAATAAAAATTATATTATATGTAAAACAAAATGAGGCATTTAAAAAAAGCCTTTCTAAATTTGCCGAATCCAATGAGCAAATTGAATCTTACAAAGCTGATGCATTTAAAAATTTGTATAAAAACGATATGGAAGTTATTAAAATGGAAGATTTAAAAATTATATTGAACAATTGCAGAAATTTGACTGTCATGAAAAATTTATTGAGCAACATTTACAGATTTATTCCATTAGATAAAAATTATGAAATACAAAAAGAAATATTTTGCATAATTAAAAAAATTTATAATTATTTAAAAGATATCAAATTTGAATCGGAAGAAATTAAAGATTTGAAGAAAATATGTTTGCATCTATCATGTTCTACCATACATTTTAGAGCTATTGAAGAATATTATGATATTATTTCCATGTACAATATAAATAAAGATAAAGTAGTAGAAAGATTGTACAATTTCAAAAAATATGTGAAATGTTTTGAATTAACACCAATAATAAATTATGATACTTCAAAATACATTAAGCTATCCTCCGATGTAAATTTTCACAACATTTTAAAGTATAAACATATTATGGTATCCGATATTCCACCAGATATAATTGAAGAACAAGAATTGATATTGGAAAATTGTATTAAAGCCATTTCATACGAAATAAATGATGACAATATTATTACCAGCTATACTAAAGCTAAAGACGTTTCAAGAATTAAAACTAAAATTTTAGATTTAAAAGATGAAGATAGTTACGAAGATGATTTTGACAATATTTGTAATTTGGATCCAAAATTGAAGAAGAAGAAAATAAATTCTTTGAAAGAAGCTAAAACACTTCTAAAAAGAGTTAAATATCCATATGAGGATTTGTTTAAGGTAATATCGGAAGCACCTTATGATTTCCATAAAGTATTGAATACATTTCAAAAATTACTAAGCTCATTTATAAAAGCAAAAAATATGTCTAGCAAAATTGAAAATATTTTATATGAAGCAGTTTGGTCTGCAACCATTGAAAAAAGTTATACCAACAGCATTAAATCATCTTCGGATATGATAGATGATGATAACATAGCAAATGAAAATAAATTGCTAAAATCTTCGTTGGATGTATTTGTACTAGAAATTTTAGAAATTTGCAACTCTTTTCTTGCCGAAGATAAATTATTTTTTGATTTGCATATTCCATTTCCAATTGGTAGAACTTTGAGAAATCATTCAGCACATGGAAATATACTAGTTGATGCTTTAGGTTTAAACAAACTAAACAATGTCGTTATGGACAAATTTATCAATATGAAGTTAGATGTGTTGCGAGATCAACTAATTGGCCACACTTCAGTTACAAATAATGCCAATTTAGATGCACGATATGAAAACAGTATTAAAATTATTGAAACTCAAAATAGTTTATTCGAAGCTTGCTTTAAAGGAAATTTTGAAGAATTTGAGAATTGCCTAAAAGAAGGAGCCGATGTTTCTGGCCAAAGTATTGATCGTAGCAACATTTTAGATTTTGCGGCATCTGGCAACAAAGCAGAATGCATTAATAAAATTCTCCTTAATTTTAGAGTTAATACAAGTTCTTTTTTGAAGCATGTCTGCACTGATAAAGGATTGAATATTATTAAAATTTTATTGAGAAAAAATGTGATTAATTGTGATACTAAAATAGATGGATTGGCTCTGATACATTATGCAATTTTAAATAGGTCCCCAATCCTACTGTCGTACTTATTAAGCATCGGTGCGAATGTTGATATTAAAGGAATTGGTGACATGGCAGCAATGCATTTTATTGTCTTAACAAATCAAGACGATTTATTAAATATATTAGTTAAATATATGGCAGATGTTGATATTTGTGATGTAAATGGATTTTCAGCTTTGCATTATGCTAGCATTTTGCACAATCCAACAAGTATTAATGAAAAGATAGTTGTTATTGGGGAATGCCAAAATATGGTAAAATTGCTATTGAAGTATGAACTAAATCCAAATTTAAAATCAACTGATAAATATACTGCATTATATGGTGCAGTAGAAAATTGCCACGAAAGTATTGTAAATATTATATTAAATAAAGATGGGATTTTAATCAATGAATTAACAAAAACTGGAATTGCTGCTGTTCACGTAGCTGCTAGAAGGGGCTACTGCAACATTCTTGAATTATTAATTAAACATGATGCCGATATGGATATAACATCCAAAAATTTCTACACAGCAATCGACTTTGCAGCTGAAAATGGCCACTTGAATGCAATAAATACTTTAAATTCAAACATTACAACCAACCCCCAATCAAATTGTTTTCATGGGGCAGCAAAAAATGGCTACATTGATGTGGCATTGTTTTTATTAAACAGTGGGCATGATATAAACTGCACCGCAGATAATGGATATACACCCCTACACTTTGCAATTCAGAACAAACAATATGATATGGTTACATTTTTAATAAGTCGTGGTGCTGATGTAAACGTAGAATCGATATATGGATATACACCACTTTATTGTGCAACAATAGCAAACGATGAGAAAATGGTAACATTGTTACTTGAAAAGGGAGCTTTGATTAATAATGCATTATCACTTTATGCAGCAGCTGAGCGCGGATATGAGAACATGGTGAAATTATTAATTACATTCAATGCAAACGTAAATAAAATGGACATTATTCGATTTACTGCAATTCACAAAGCAGCTGAAAATGGCCACGAAAGAATAGTTCAAATATTATTAGAAAATAATGCAGAATTTAATTTAAAATCTGATCATTTTTACGAAACTGTGTGTTGGGTTGCTGGAAAGGGTTATACGAGTATTTTAAAATTATTTATTGCAATAGGTGCTGATATCAATAGTAATAAAGGCTGCGAGGCAATATGCCGTGCCTCGTTATATGGACATGAAGACACTGTACAGTTTTTAATTCAAAATAAAGCAAATGTGAATTATATTACAAAATATGGATTCAATGCATTGAGTTGCGCAGCAAGCAGTGGTCATAGAAAAATTCTCAGAATGCTACTAGATAATGGTGCAGCAGTAACCAACACTGCCGAATCCGCACTATGCGAAGCAGCAACACATGGATATGACAAAATTGTAAAAATATTATTAGATGAAGGTGCCGATAAAAATCAATTATCGAAAACTGGTTTACCTGCGATAAGCTGTGCTGCAGCAAAAGGTCACAGTAATATTATTAATATATTACTGGAACATGGTGCAGATGTTAACCAAGAATCGAAACGCGGTTTAACAGCACTTTTTTCAGCAGCTTCTGAGGGAAATTTAAAATGTACAAAAACATTACTAAACAATAAAGCAAATCCTAATCACACTTCAAACGGATTAACAGCTTTATATGAAGCTGCAAAACGCGGCCATGAAAATATTGTAAATATTTTATTACAAAACGGAGCCAAGGTTAATATAGATTCCGAATACACACCAATTCGCGGAGCAGTTAAAACTAATAAGAAAATAGTTGAAATTCTAATTCTGCATGGAGCTGACTTGCAAAAAACATATAAGAATGGTTATACAATATTGCATCATGCAATTTTAGGAGATTCTGATATAATAAAATTATTATTAGATAATAATGTTCAAATTAATCAAATAACTACTGACGGAAAAACTGCTCTCCATTTTGCAGTGCAAAAAAGATATGAAAACATTGTTGAGTTATTACTAATGAATGGTGCTGATGTTAATTTGGAAACAAATGAAGGCATTGCTCCAATATATACCTCAGCAATTACAGGTAATACCAACATCACTAAAATGCTTCTTGATAAAGGTGCTACTGCTGATGATAAAAATAAATTTAGCCCACTTTGTGCAGCCATTGCAAATAAAAACGAAGCTACTGTACAATTACTTTTACAATATAACATTAGCATAGAAACCATACAATCCACACTTTATTCCGCAGTATACAGTGCACAAGATAATGTTGTTAAGATGTTGATTGATAAAGGTGCTGATATAAATGGAAATATAAATGGTAACACAATTATTTGTGAAATAATTGGAAATTATACAAATTGTGATGAAAACGCAATTGACATATTAATAGAAAATGGCGCAGATGTTAATAAACCATCCGCAAATTTAGAAACACCTTTATATGTTGCCGCACAAAAGGGTCTTTTAAAAACAGTAAAAACGTTATTGGAGAATGGTGCAAATGTAAACCATAGTTCAGTTGATGGCCATACTGCACTTTTTAAAGCTGCTTTCTTTGGGCATGAAAATGTAGTGTTGGAGCTGCTTAAAAATAAAGCTAATGTAAACCATCAATGTAATCTTGGTTATAAACCAATTTTTGAAGCGGCGAGTAATGGTTGCAAAAATATAGTACTCATACTTTTACAAAATGGTGCTGATGTAAAAAATGAATCATCCACTAGATATACTACACTTTACACGGCTACTGAATTTGGCTGTGAGGACACTATAACTATGTTGTTAGAATATGGTGCAGATGTAAATCAAATATCCATGGATGGTTTAAGAGCAATTGATGTTGCAAGAATTTATGGTTATGATGATATTGAGAAAATACTTTTACATTATGGCGCTACAAAATAATTTTTTTTGAGGTAAGTTACATTTTATTTTTTTAACAAGTAAATAATTTATGTTTTCAGATTGAGATCATTTGGACAACAGAAACACTCATCATCTGATGACATTTTTTTGAAAAATGTATTAAAAGACGCAAAACTACAATTTATGTTTGTCGGAATTGTCATTTACCATGGAAATAAGAATTATTTATACTAATTTGAAGATCTGACAATTTTTTGTCTCTGGAATCCATACATACCTAAAGATTTAATAACGAGCTATTCGACATTTGTGAGAACTTTTGGAATGGCGCCACTGTATTTACAGTTCTAGTCTTACTAAATAATTAAAGCAAAAGTATATATGAAAAATGTGTTTACTCTTATTTTACTTTTCCTATACAATTAGAATCTTATTTGTTACTATTTATTTGACAACCCTAAAACACGTCTATTTTTATTTTGACGTGTTGACATATATATCGGGTTTTCTTTCTCCTACATATTAATAGCTATTTTTTGTACTAAAAATAATTATTAAATATTATATATAGTAAGTCTGGACAGTTACTAAGTGAAGATTATTATTTATTATGAAATTTTTGATACATCGTCAACATCGAGCAACAACAAAATTAACGTCACTCGTAGCGCTTGTATCATTAATAGCTTTTGTTGGTTATTGAATTAATTAGTCTGTTTAATATCTCCATGATAGAATATATACAACAATTTAAAAAGACGATAAAGTCGTTAAGGAAATTATGGAATTAAAATACGATTTCTTTAACGGCAAGTTTCAAGATTTCTAAAATACGTTACTAAACAAAAATTATATATGATTAAGAAAAAAAATGGGGATCGCTTGATATGTCTCAGTTATGCATGGCAATGACCGCGCTCTTTAAGTGATCGTTTTCGGACTTGCGGCGAAGCCCGCGGCTATCTACGACGGAAACAATCCGAATATATTTTTAATGTATAATATACTGCCAAGCAAAAAATAGAGGTCACTTTAAAATTATGACTGGAGCAGGGTACTGTTCTCAGATGAGTCGCGCTTTTACTTCAATGGATCAGACGTCGGAAGTGCGTGGAGAATTTACGTCTTCTCCGAATTTCTACTTTATCCAGATAATCTCTGACAACTTTGGCTACCTGAGGTCTAGCTTTATCTTGTATGAAAATGCCGCGCTTACCCATAGTTGTCATGGAGGGCATATCATGTTCTTTGAGAACCTCCATAATATATATGTGAGCTGTCAGGGAGCCATTCTCTATAAAGACCAACTCTGTGCGTGCTTCGGTAGAAATTCCTGCTCAAGCAATGACCATCGCTAAATAGAAGTCGTTCGTCAATACAAACTGAAGCTTATCTTTCTCCGCGTCTTTTCCACACTTTCCGACGTTCGTCCGATCCGTTGAGGCAAAAGCGCGACTGAAAACAGTACCCTGCTCCAATCCTAGTTTTAAAGTGACCTCTATTTTTTGCTCGCCAGTGTTTGTGTTTCATATGTCTACGTACGTTTGTTGATGACACGTGTTAGATATCTGGCAATTTTTGCAAAGTGATGTTAATTATTATTTTATTGATTAGAATAAAAAATTTGTTAAAATATTATTGCCGTACCTGAATTAAATTATATATTGAAATATATTTGCTGGTATGGATTAATCACCAAAAACTACTAAGTGCACCGTTATGTCTCACGCTTCATTAATAGTTATTATAATACAAGGATTAGAATTGTCACTTAAAGTGCTAAATTATTACCATGGAACGCCATACAACGAGATGCAGTTAACGTGCATGCACGACCGAGACACTTTAAGCGCTCACCGCGCGAGTGTTATTCAATTTTTTTTCTTGATCAATATTAAGGATTGTTTATAGTAAGGTGTTTTAAACATGACTTCAAAGAAATTGTATTTTAAGTTCATGATTTCCTTAACGATATAATCAATTAGTGTGCTAATGACCTTGATTAATAATTGAAATATTTTAACATCAGCGTAGCGGTTGCGTTATAGTCTAAGAGCCAGTGGCCGGCAGATTAACGGTATTTTAATAAACCTTATATTTCTTTATTTACTTTCTTATTTATAGCTGCCGTACATGAAATAGGGAGTGGCGGTTTGTATAGAGTATACACCTCTGGAGGGTGGGCGAGATGGACAACTTTAAAATTTTTATTTTTTATTGCTGCATCTGATTTTACGGGAAAAATGCAATTCTTTTGTATGTAACACCTTTCTTTTTGCGTGATAGATAGCGCTCTAATCGACAAAAATAAAATTGGTTATCACGCAATGCAAAAGGGGTTAAATACAAAAATAATGTGGATAAAACTTGTGTAGTGAAATGGCATGCAAGTATGGACTTGAAAGGTGGAATGAAAGAAGCAAATTGATTTTAAAGTTGTCCATTTCTCCCATCCCCATAGGTGTATATTTATAGGACTAAAATGTCGCGGTTTCATGTACGGCAGGTATGAGAAAGAAAGTAAATAAAAAGCACAAGGTTTCTTAAAATACCGTAAGTCTGCCGACCACTGGCAT
>JARJEC010135879.1:0-19460 GCA_030264575.1 Tachinus sp. AB-2021 | reverse complement strand
AAGTAGCCCCATCAGGGATTTTGCCATTATACTAAATATAGACTTTAAACGCTTCACTAAATTTGAATCCCTTAACAGTATACAACATTCCGTTGAACTCACATCCAAACTTAAAGATATGAATATTCCCCTAAACTGTTTCATTTGACAAAAATAAAAACAATCACAAAAGACAGTTTTAATTATAACGGAATATTGTTTTTAACGATAATTTTAATATTTGTGACCCGCCCACCCGCCCAGCTATTACGCAAACCAATTGTTGGATATTCATTTCTTTAAGTTTTGTTGTGAGTTCAACGGAATTTTGTATATTATTAGGGGATTTAAATTTAGTGGAGCATTTAAAGTCTTTATTTAGTTTAATGGCAAAATCCCTGATGGGGCTATTTATGTATGATACTACTGGTCTTATTGGATTGTTTGGTTTGTGGGTTTTGACTAAANTTGGATGGGAAAAGAGTACCGGAGTCCATAACAAAGTCTTTAACCTGTTTTTTAAAATTGTCCGTTGGATCTGTTTTCAATATCGTCAAGTCCTCTGCGTCTAAGAAATTTTTAATTTTATCTAAATAACAGTCTTTAGTCAATAATACCGTTGCATTTGATTTGTCAGCTCGTGTAATTATTAAGTTTTCCGTCTCCACTTTATTTTTTAGGTTTATAATGTATCTGCAAAACTTTAATCTCTTTTGTTCTAATGTATTTTTGTAATGTTATTTATAATGTTCCATATTATAGATAATGGAAATAAAGATTTTGTAGGTACATCATGATAACTTACATCAACTACTCCTCAGCAAAAACATTGACTCAGTTAATGTGTAACTAATTAGTAACCTATATTGGCCAAAGGCTAAACTTTTGTATTTACAACGGCCATGTACGTGGAAGGAGATAAATGTTTATTTTTAGTAAAACTTCTTTTGAACGTCTTCTCATTACACGAACGCAACGTTTCATGCCGTAAATACAACGTTTCATGACATGAATACAGCGTTAAATTTGCAAAGTGAAAAAGAGAGAAAAGAGAGAGAGAGAGAGAGAGAGAGAGAGAGAGGGGGGGAATTAAAATTGGTGGTAGGTGGTGAGTAGTGGGATTTCTTAGATGTAAGTTGTGGGTTGCTAATTATCGTGTGTCGGGGGCGTTGTGGGTCACATTTAATAATGTGAATAAATAAGTAATGAGAATTCAATCAAATATTAAAGTTATAATCAAAGTTTAACTTTTAGTGTATGGCCCAATCATACCCACAATTTTGTCATACAACATATAATGTTATTTACAAAACAAGACATATGGTTACAGTAAAATACAAACACGCTACATACGATACAGTGAAATATACAAAAGCATGGTCGTTCGTAGAACAATATAAAAATAAAAATTGTAAGAAAAAGTAGAAAATAAATAAAAGATATAAGTATAAAAGCAAGTACAGGGTGCCCAAATAAGAACATTACTATAATAATCTCGAAAAGTAAAAATGCTAAATAAATGAAGAGCTACTGGATTCTGCGTAAAAGGTGTTTGTAATGAAACTTGGTTTATTACATTATGGGCACTATTTTACGTAAAATCCAGTGCTTAAAGAAGCCATTAGAAATCGGCTGCCATAGAAAAAAACTTAGAAACAAATATATAGAATAATCTTTTAACAACCATCAAACATATCTTGTAAAAGCCTTATCAGAAATTATCTATAATATTCAATTTTGCAAGATTACCTTGTATCAACTAAGTTTGACTACCCGCATAGTTAAAATGGATCAAAAAATTAAAAAACCCTAAATAATCAAACTTATACTTAAAAAATTTTATAGCACTCTCAAAATTTGTACAGAATTCATTTAAATAGTATTTCGAATGGCCGGTTATTAAGTATTTAATGTATACATTGCGGCTATTTTAGTACGTCGCTCGTCATAAACTTTTCTTTAAAATTAATCAGGATAAATTTGTTTTCAATGATACCAAGATCCTAACATATAAGGCTGTCACCCTTGTCAAAAATTTTTTTGCCCGAGTTAATCGACCACCTCCTGGAATTTAGTCAACAACGGAAAAGCGGGAATCAATAGAAACCTCTAACCAGACATCGTCCTCTTTTTATCACTATTGCAAAAATGCCTGTGGCATTGAAAGGTATGAAATTTATCCAAGTATCCAAAGGACCTTGCCCTGGCCAGGTTTGGTCAAAAGTTTTAATCCACAATATTTCTTAATTTATTTCTTTATTGTTTTTTTTTAATCTGGGAGCTGTGGTCGACTTGGGAGTAAAAAACTATTCTTTATATTCTATAATATATTTGTAGATACTTTATACATATGGGGTGAAACAGAGAATATGACAATAAAAAAAACTCGTATAACATTTTATCTATCACAAATATTACAAAAATTATTTGAATTACAAAGATGAACAATTTTTTACTTAAAATAAAATGATTTGATTTTGGTTAGTCTAATATTACAAAAAATAAAATAATAATTAAAATTTGAAACACAAAAAACTGCAGTAGCAAAAATTATACAAATATTGTAAATTTATTATAATTTAGACAATTATATATTAAATTGTTTTTCAATATGAAACTTGGTAACTAGTAGCGCAAATTGTAATTGAACAACATAAAAGTAAATATATAAAATAAAATATTAGAAAATATTTTAATTGCAATTTAATTTTCTAGTTTTTCAAAACTGAACAATCTAAAATTAAACATAATTAAGTAAAATGTAATGAAATATAATTTAACGATATATTTATTTATCAAAATCCTAGCTGTTTAGTCAGGTTCCAGATTCCCATCGGCTTCTTTCTCGCACGAAATAAAGCAAAACGATAAAATATTCCTGCAAAGTTAAAGCATATTAGTTTTTAAAATTAATTATAATTTTTTTATTCTGGTAATTTATATTTAATAATTGTGTAGATAGATATGTAGATATGGATTATTAAATATATTTAATTGAACGTAGTGTATGTAAGAAAACATATTTCGAAATAAATATTAATTTGATTATAATATTAACAAATGTACATATTTTTGTATTAATTATTATTTTACAAGTAATTGCACAATCAGCGTTTCTTGCTTTTTATCAAACTAAGTGATATGTACTTTTCGTATTAATAAAAATCCATATATTATTAATTTGATGGCCACTTAATATACCCCCATACTGTTTAATATTTTGGCATTTGATAAATATTAGTGTTCAATATTTATTCACAAATACTTTGATGAATAAATAGAATAATCTGGGCGTTCTATTGCAATTATTACTGTTTAATAATTACTTAATTAAAGTAAAATTGAATTGATACTAATTTTGCTTTGGTTTTTGTTTTTTATATTTGTATATATAAAATCTTTATTTTGACTTTTTTTTACGACATATAAACTAAACATAATTCAGATTAAATAAAAAGTTTAAAATCAATTATCCAATTCCAAGTTGTTACAAGCGGCAACAATCAAACGAATACAATTGTTGCCGTTTGTAGCAACTTGGAATTGGATTGATTTTAAACTTAAATTTATTTAATTGTTTTGATTTTATGCCTAGATAGGCGTTGTGATACTGGTTGCCTGTAAATTATATTAGTTTTTCTAGACAGTTGGTCTAATATCTATTATCGTTTACAAGAAGGGCACACAACCGCAACCACACTTTGACTACATCATAATTCATAATTTTTTTGTAGTTTTATTTTAAGCATAATATTATAAACAATATTATTATTAGAATATTATAATTATTCAATAATTACTACGTTATTACTACATTTGAAATAAATGTTATAAAAAATTCACCTCGGATGGAGATCGAACCCATAACCTTTGGATTTCATTTCCACTGCTCCACTGTTCGATTACCATCTAAGGTGAATTTTTTGTTTTTAAATTTTGTGCACTTGCAAGTAAATCAGTTTTCAAGTCTGTTCGTACACAACCATAGGGGTTTTAAAATTGAACAAAGTAACCCATTTTAAATTAATTAATCAATGATTTTACTAGTCACTCAACATGCCTATGTCCCTTTTGCAATAAAATAGATACATTGAACCCTTTTACTGCAACTTTTTGAAACAAGTGCATTTTCTGTTTCTCTGTTTTTTTTTGTCTTAACATATATCTCTAAATTTACTTATTATAAAACTAATTCTAATTCAAATAAATGAAAAAAAAAACAAGAAGTTCTAAAATATTTTTAGTGTGAAACTCTTCACAATAAAAAAAATAAAGTAATCTAATTATAGTACAATGAAAGTATTTGTTCTAAAATGAATTCTTATCATTGTAGTTTAAACTTGCACCATGAACATTTATTTAGTTTTAAAACTGCCTCAGAAATATGTCCTTACTTGTCATGCGGTTCCGGTACAAAAAAACCTGTGCATTTTTATTTCAAACCATATTTAGAAACATTGTTTAAAGTTGCTTAAATAATTGCTCCAAAAAAAGCAAACACTATTGCAAATGTTTGTCTTGTACACTAGATACTGTAAAACTTATGTGAGGTACAGATAAAAAAAAGTTGAAGCCCTTGTTAAATAATGTCGTTTGTTCTATGATTTTTGAAATTTCTCCAAACAAGTCATTAAGAAACTAAATACTTTGCCATTTCCATTCAGCATGCAGCTGAATGGAAATAGCTGGAAAAAAGCACATATGCATTACAGTACTGTCAGTGTTTGATGTTTGTACATTATGTACATCATGAAACTCAAAGTATAAAAGAAGAGTTCTTTTTTTCAATTAACTTTTTTTAGAAACTAAAAAAGCGGCGAATATCTTCAATATGTTAAAAAGTAAAGTGAACAAAAAATGTATGTATAGATTAGAAGCTTTGCCTACTTTTTTGAAAGGAGTCATATGTATCAAACTAATTAACTTTATAAAAACTAGAGCTTCGAATTACCGCCTTTATAAGAAACTTTGTCACAAAATGGGATATAACAAGAAGTACTGCTTTACTATACTAAGTTTGCTGATTATCAAGAAGGCAATTTTTTTACGCTTATTCAAATTACGGGTGGAATTTTTGATATTTCTGAAAGAGAAAAAAAAGCGCACTGTACAAAATTTTGGAATTTAAAAACTTTTTGCACTGGCACTATAAATATTTATCGGGGTTCCGGAGTCACCACCATGGATACAAACGAGTGCGTTTTTAGGTAAGTTGCCACTTTCTAAAAGGAGAGTTGGTGCGGGTCTTACTGCAAACTTTTGTATATTAATAGCACTGTCCTCGCATAATTTTACAAAAAAAATTGTGTTAAAATATCTTAATACACTTTTTCAAAAGGTACTTTTGCGCAGAAAATTTTAATCATAAGAGAAAGTGTGCATAGTCCGTTTAAGATTGAGATAAATAACAAAGATCTTAAAAAAAATAATTTACTTGAAATTCAAACTAGTATTGCGATATGAGTCAAATGAAAATAATCTTTGCAATGTTTGATGTAGTTTAGAATACCCTCTGTTTATTAAACGTGCAATGTACATATTAATTTTGTTTGCCAATACGTACCTTTGTAGTTAGGGTTTTTAGTATTAGTGTCAATTAAAATTAAAAATTGTAATCGACTAGACGTCAAAGGCGATTTGAGTCTAAGACACGACAATGTAATGTGCTTGTCAAGCGGAAGCAGCTACATCCGCCTTATTCATTCATTTGGAAAAATCCGTCAAATTATTAAATTTTTGAAAGTGGTCTACACAAAAATTAAAAAATGTTGGTACGATCAATTGAGTGTTGATAGAGAAGCCCTAGACTGTAGCGCTAAAATTTATTTGACAGTAGTTTGTACAATGCTTTGTATAGTATGGTCGAGTTAAAAACCAAACATGTTTTTTTTTATCTCTGCACTTTCCACGTAGGACATTAGGTGTTAATGAGCTTATTACGTTTGCTGCTTGAACTTCGGTCGTCACCGTGTTTTTACATTCAATCTAATAACAGATTTCTCAAATATTTTTACTCCTATTCTTATTCTTTAATTTATTTTCTTCATAAACAGCTCTTTCATATAGTTCTCCTTTCTTTCCGAATATTTATTATTATTCTATTTACTTTTTCTTTAAATTTAAAAACTTTTTTGCTCAACACCAAACAAGATGACAGACGAGTTCATCAAAAATCAATTGATAAAAAAATATTTTGTGGTTGAGAATGTTGCGTAGACTGGAAAACTAAAAAAAAACAGTGATCAATAAAAGATTAAAGACTACAGAATATAACAATCATATTTTAAATTAATTGATTTTTGACGAATTGGTTTTCAATTAATTGATTTTCGATGAATTTACCGTAAATCAATATAACTTGGAGCTCAGTGCAATTTTCAAAAATTAGTTGTGCTGCTTCAATTTGCTTTTTTTCGTTACCTGCAGTTGTGCTTCTTATGCACGATTATTTGTGACTGCATCACGGCTAAACCACTCAACCGATTAAGCACATATTTACAAAATAAATTGTAAATATGTGCGGTTTTAATAGGTGGCGCCATTATCGAATTTCTATACCAATGGACCAATTTAGTCAAAATTCTATATACTATTTTGGAAGTTGCACACGTTTTTATGTCTGCCTCCGGTAGGTAGCGTCTTTATCTAATTTCTACGTCAATTCAATGCATATTTAGAGCTTTCTATTGCGAATTGAAATAAAATGAAATTTAGTTTTGTTTAGCGACGCGCTCGCTGTTTTATTTTTACACTGAAATTAGTGACATCAATGTTTTCGAAGTAAAAGCAAATGTAGGTGTAATTGCATCATATATCTTAACAGTGTTTATTCTGTAGAGTAGCAGAAACGTGGATTCCCTCATACGCATATGATCCATGGTCTTGCTTTACGTTCAAAAAGGTAGATACATGAAAGTTTTTGTATTGAGATATACATAAAAACGATAATGTAACACAATACCAAATGGGCAGGTACATCAGCTCCAATAAAGCAATTTGGCTAATTCTATGATTTTCTATACAAGACCTCAATCCAGTAGTGATTCGTTTAGCCATTCATCTTGAAAACGGACAACACATCTATTTCTATAAAGAAAATGCACTGGCGAGAGCATCAGCACCGCCAAAAAACCGGTACCGGTGCATTTGCAAGAACATTAATGTATGCCAAACTTTCAACATATTTCATATGGAAAACATGAGAGTCTTGCAAATGAGCTAATGCTGTTGGTTTCTATCCATAATGGCGTATATACATTCATTAGATGCGCTCAGTCGGACACTTGAAAATTTTACAGCAAAGAGACAACTTTTTGGTGGAGCACTTATTTTATTGTCTGGAATCTTTAGACAAACAGTACACATAATACCACGCTCAACATATGCCGTTCAAACATAATGAGAAAGTTACTTGGAGGTGAGAATTGCATTCTTAAATTACAAGATATCATGTCAAGATACAAATAATACTCTAGTATATATAGTCCAAATAAATAAATAAAAATTAAAATACAGTAAAACATACACCAAGTGAATTTTTGATCCCTAATTATTTTTACTTTATAAATCTACAACTCATTTAGTAGAAAGCTTTCTCGTTGTTTGTTGTTTAATGTTAGAAATAATAATAATTAATATTTATATGCTGTTTGTTTACTTTTATCAAATTTATCTTGTCTTTTCTAGATTTACATTTAATTCTTATGACAAAACTTAACATAAGCTCATTTATAGCGTCGCTTTACTGATGTTCATTAACCTTAACACATAATTAACGAATAAAACAAAAACGTAATACATGTCGATAATTACCATTTTGTTTATAAGTTTGCTTTAATAATTTAAACATTTGACTAATATATAACATATAACCCATTGTTAGTCTATCACTCATTAACTATTTGATAAAATCCAAAAGTGATAGATTAGAAGCTTCATGGAATTTTTGTAATACTCGTAAATTTTTGCATAGTACACAGTTAAATCTATTAACGCACAGCGGATAATAGACTATGCGTTATGTTTTTTAAATTGAGAGAATAAATTAAATGCCTTTTTATAGGATAATTAAATAAATATTCATGTTGATTTTATAAGCTTTTATTATGAATGGATGATATTGAAATGCACATTTTTTAATATTTATTAATATTCTAAGAGAAAAAAAATGTTGCAGAAATGCAACATTATGCATTAACTCATTGCTTGCTATGAAAAATCTTAAAACAATTCTTTTTATATTACAGCATAAGTGAACACCTTACTTGTCACACATTGTTTGAGCAAAACCAGTACATTTTGGCAGTTTGCATCAACCAATTTATCCAATGACCTGTTTGATATAAGCAAATATCTTGAGGTGGAGCATGTTGCTTTGAACCTCGCTTTTTTTTCTTGTATCAGGTTTTCTACAGAACTTTTACTCGTGCGTCCCCTTTTATTTTGTTGACTAAGATAATCAACATTTAGTAGGCAAACAGAAATTTCTTTCCTGGATTCTTAAATAGTGATATTCGACTTTTCAGCTATTTTCAGCTATAATCTCATTATTTATGATCTCATATCAATGAGCTGATAAATAATTCTCATGTACCACTTCTTACTTTTCAGGTAAATTTTATGTCGCGCCATATTTGCATCAAAAAGGTCTATGCTACCCATGTGTTGGTTGTATTCCTTTATTATGCGAGGATATTTAAATTCTTTGGTAGATTTTGCGGTTTTATCGTATTGCTTAACAATTGATTCAGGCAAAAGTTTAAGCAAGTGTTACAATTTTGTTGTCTTTCCAAACAATTATACTAATTTCTACATGATCTAAAGTGCCAACTAATTCATAAGACATCCCACGTTCCTCCATTTTCATAGCATGCTCAGTTAGTAATTTACAGTTTGTAATTTGGTTTCGACAAACAATACCTAAACTATAAATTCCTTGGTGAGCTGGGAAGGTTAGTAATTTATAGTAGTGTAGTAATTGTCAAAATACAGTTTATAATTTGCATGCCAAGGAATAATTTGAAACACATTTTCACATGCTCCAAGATCGGGTTCATTAGCTAGTCTTGCAGAATCATGGTTTTCTTGTCCTAAGTACACTTGAAATCTGTATGCAAACCCACCCGTTTCACATAAAACAAACAATTTGAATCCCCACTTATGGGGTTTAATAGGCAAATACTGCTTCATGTAATGTTCTACTTTTGTTGAGTAGAGCTGCTCATCAATAGATAATTTTTCTTCTAACGGCAATTTAAAAAATTTGTGAAGGGTAAATGTTTCGTATTGTCATCTAAGTGCATGAAGACGCGGATTTTTTGGATTCTATGGACGGTCATCCGTTTTTTTATTTTTTCAATACCAATATCAGAAGACCAATAGAATCGAGTGTTAGGTTAGGTTAGGTTAGGTTAGGTTGATGATTATAATTCCAAAATAGTATCGCACATTAGTTCTTGAAAAGAGAGGCATAATTGCTTATTTGTGTAGAGTTGGCTGGCATATAAATTTGATTCTGATACTAAATTTTCAAGAAATTCTTTTGTAAAGAATATTAAAAAACTTTCATATGGCGTGTCGATTTTGAGAATATCATTTGAGAGGTTTTAGCATCCATGAAATTTCAGATAATTTTTTTTATTACTATATTTTTCCGATTTAGCAAACAGTGTTCATTTTTAGATTTATTGGTTACGCTTTCAACTGTTTCGCTTACAATATCAACAAGAAGATTCCAACTTCATCATCTTCAGGAATATATTCGGGATGTCCCAAAGAATCGGTATCAGAAAAGACGTCATCAACACTTATATCCCTTAGATTATTAGCGAAATATTGTAATTCATCTTGTATCAAGTATTGATGTTTATTTCTGTCCATCCTGCAAAGACAAACATATATATATATATAAAATAATGATAGCAGGTAACGCATACTCTAGCAAATGTACAACATAAAATAATAGGGTTCTGCATAATGTTGAAGATATGTAACTATTGCATATTTTAATCTGGTAGGTAAAAAATGGAATGTATTTATAAGTAATTCCATTTGTAGAGGTTGTTATATTTACCTTATTGTATTATGAAATATATTTAAAATGTAAACACGCGGTAAAAATTTTAGGTTAAGTAGGCGGAGCATCAACAAAAAACCGAGAACAAATATTATATACGCTCATGCATAGTAAAATTAAAAGTTATTTTCTTTTGTATACACTGTAGCAAAAATGTTACATATGCTTTCAAAAAGTGGAAGTTCTATTTTAATATTTTGAGACAACTTACCATTTCTTTTCCAATTTGTTCCTATTTTCTCTTCTGTATTGATTAAACTTTTTTCTATTTTTTTGTATTTCCATGTTTACTACTTTTGCATTTGAGTTTTGTTTAATTTTGTTCTGTTCATTGTTCAATTAAAGAAGTAAATCAGTTACTTCTTCAATTGAATCTTGTTCATGCTTTAGTCTATTCAAACGATTTAATACTTTCATTTTTACAATTTATTTTTCCAAAAGTTTTTATGTGCTTTTTATGTTTAATACTGTCTTGTAGTTTCTCATTATTTTTGTAATACTATCTTGCTATCTTGCATTGATAAGCTTTAATATAGAGCAAAACTAGTGTCTGCATTTGATTGTTTCAACGTGAAATTAAATATTTGAATTTAAACTTTTAATTATTATTTAATATTTATATTTGTATAATACTACTATGATAATAGTAAATAAATGTTATTAATAATTGTGTTTAATAATATACGTAAATCGAATTCATTTACGTATAAACCCACCATATTGATTTTATAAACGTTCACACCGATATAATGAAGATGTGATTAAAACACTGTATCCGCGAAAGCTCACCGGTGACCTAGTAAAATATAACTAAAAAACACAACGCTTAACATTTTTTACAATACTAACAAAACATCAATAATTGGCCTCGGCACATTACACCATTACACCATTGTTGCAACCCGTTGTTTGATACATAAAATAATGCTTCATTACCTGCGGATTGCTTCATGCCCCGATTGTTCGATGTGTGTTTTGTGTTTTGCTTGCTCCTCTTTCCCTTTTCTTTGCATTCCGCGATATTCCGCACGTGACCGCGTTCAATCATGAAAATTAATTCAGGCGCTATAAAAATAGATTGCGTCGAAATAGAAATGCGAAACGGAATCCACAACTCCAACAATTTAATTACAATCAAATTCTCTAATTGGTATGTTTGAGACGGCTTTAATCGCTTCTTTTTATATGCTTGGGGACTTTCAATATTTATGCTTAGATTAAACTCGGGCGAAACTTTATCGCGAGATAAATTTGAATTAAAATATATATATATTTATAACAAAAACAGTTTAAACCATTTAAATTGCTTAGAATTTTAAAAGGATATAACAAATATATATTTAGAAAATATTTTTTAATTATATTAATTTAGTTTTTTGATAACTTTAATTAATGTAACACAAGGACGTGTTAATTATTATTATTATTAATATTATTATGGTGCGTATAAATATAAATTCTAATAACACAGGAAATATAATAAAATTCTACAATATTATTTCTAAGCAAATAATAAAAAAAACTATTTAGTATATTATCAACTGGCTTGACATTAAAATTTAAGTGGAAGCTACTTTGTCACTCATTTTCAAGAAAAAAATAGAAACTCATCTTTGCTCTCTAGTAAAATATTTTACGCTTTGAAATAAATTTTCAATGAACGAGTTTTAATAAAATTCCAGAAAGAATTAAAATGGCTATGTCAATAAAAAATACACAATAGAAAGAAACACCAATTGTATTAATATTCAAGCAATTTAGTATGGCCAGACATTCCCATTAAATTTGACTCTTTCAAAGTTTGTCGCAAGTATAATTTTAATTTTTTATGCTTGTAAACTTTCATAGCGGTAATGAAATATCCAAATTTTGTTAGTTACAAAGTTTGCCTATTACAAAATGTCCACAATATATTACGTTCGTTATAATGGCATTTTTAAATTTTATCCGACAAAAAATAGGTCAATATATGCTGCATAATTTCTTTTTGTTTCCAACTGAAATTGATTCGATAAATCCATTGCAGTAATATGAAATATTCAGTAGTAAACTTTTCGCTAACATATTGAACTTAGTTTGGTGCATATTTTGTTTCATTACACGTAAACAATTTAGTTTACTACCGCTTATATACATTTTGTAATTAAACAATTCTGTTTTAATTTATACAAATTATAAGAAGTTTAAATATTCAAATTAGGAATTTCGTAAAAACATTTTCCATGGACCACCTACCAACTGGTAATTACTAATTCAAAAAAAATAGACAAAAGAAAGCTATCACAATTCCTTATGAGAATGGTAGCTGGCTACCTCAATAATAGAAAAATATATTGTACATTGTAACACAAAAACTAGTTGTACGACAAGGCTTTATAGTATACACAGAAAATATCTTGTATAATGATATGCTAGATATTAAGATGGAGACTATAAAATTGCATTTGTTGACGATCTAGTTATCATTGTCAATAAAATAATTAACTTCTTGTGCCACTGACGTGTTTATAACGAGCAAAAAAGAGATTATTTTCGCTATAGAAAATCACAACAGTGTATCAATTAAAAACATCAAATATGTTTGAATTGTGCTCAATAATTGCCAAAACGTAAAAAAAAAATTATTATATTATAATCACGATATTGTATTAAGTAAAAAAATCTTTTATCCGTGCTCAAAAAATTCCTAAATTTTGGAAAACACTAGGAAGAATTATGACAAACCTCGAATGATTTGGTGAGATAGAGAGAAATCTACAGTATAGGTGTGTTTATTGTTTTGTATGACCCTAACACAAGTTATCGTAATAAAAAATTATGAATAATGTGCAAAAAAACAGCTGTCTCAAAGCATGTTGAAATAATAAGTCAATCTTAATAATAAACCTAACCCAACCAAACCTAACCTTTTTGTGACTGTCTGACTCAACCACAGATAGTGCAAAGATTCTACCGACTAAAACCTCCTTCCCCCCTTACTCAAAAACCACCGGGTGGCATTACTTCAGAGCAACTTCTATTTAATGCTGCGTTGGCGTTTCCAGCTCATACTATTCGTTCTCTTTCATTATTGCTTCCTAATATGACATTCTAGGTGTTTTCGTCCTTTACAATCATATCGCTTACAATTTGCGCTGTTATTGTTTATCCGCCGTTTTGTTGCTCAAGTCACTTATACTTTCCACTGCGAGCAGGAGAATAGCGTGTGTTCGGGCGTATCCGTTTCATTGCAGAACCAACAGTTCTCAATTTTTTTTCCCGATTCTTTTGAGGTAGGTTCCGAAAACTCCATGGCCTGTGAACGCCAGTGTTATGAAGTAGTTGTTTCTTGTCCATTTTTTATTTATTCATACATCCATGTCTTGAAGGTTTGTGTCCATCTTTGGTAATTGTCCGATTGTTTTTGCCAACTTTCAAGTGTTCTGCTTTTTGCTTCGATTCTGTATTCTTTTCCTTTTTTATGTAACGTTGCTCTTTCTTCCACTTTGTTTAGTTTGATTGGCGGCAGCATTGCTATGGCCAGCACTGCGGCTGTGGGAGCAGTTCGATACGCTGATGTTATGCGCATCGCCATTTTCCGGTTTTTTTGTTCCATGAAGTTTTTGTAGTGCTTCTACTGTAGTGCACTCTTCCATGCAGGTGCTCCGTATAGTATAATATTTGGCACTGTAGTAGCCAGTACCTTCTCTTTCGCTGCCCCCGGCCCACTCAGGTTGGGTATTATCCTTGCCAGCGTCATCATTATTTCGTTGGCTTTATCGCAGACGTTTCTGATGTGTCACCATTCTCGCGTCTTTATATAAACACCCATGTATTTAATTGTTAGTTAGCTTTTGTCTTTGATGTTATCAATGTTGATTGTATTACCAGCTCTGCTTTTTGTGTGGCCAGTTTGATGACTAGAGCTTTGAGCACTGATACCACTCTTTTCGGCGCTTGTCTTTTGTAATTTTTACAGTACTTATAACATAACATTCAAACATTTCTGTACATCTGCAATTGTAACAGTAGGAGGTCTAGACGTAGCGTTATGAAGGGTTGTGTAGTTGAATGAACAAGTAGTTGCAGTTTTGTCCTAACAAATGGCGAATTATGCACTAAAATATTATTTTTTATTAAATTAAGCACTATTTTAAATTTATTTGATGTAAAGTTGTATTTGGTTTCATAAACTTAACTATGGTAAAGATAGTTTTCCAATAAATAACTGCAACTGCATAATACTTTTTGTATGATTTACCAAATCTATCTTTTATTGAAGAAAATCAGCAATGTGGCTTACCTCTGATGTTAAAATTTGAACTGCTCAAATGGGGAAAACAAATCCCACGTAATATGTTAGAAAACTAAAATAATATATATTTACCAATAACAGGGATGTAATTTTGACCTTTTTGGTTATAACAATTGAGAATTTTAGAGATTTTTTTGTTCTAAAACTACTTATAAATCACTTCACACTGATTGACACTGATCACGTGGGTTTTATTTTTTCTATTTGAACATCTTAAAACATCTATTGGTTTTTGATTTTTGCCTGTAACACTGTATCTAAAAATCAATTGATATCTAGAAAGCTAACTTCAAAACATATGTTGTTGCCATGCTAACTGTATCTGCTGATAGATTCTTTGAACTAAATTAAATATTATGGCGGTAAATTTGAATCCTATGTTATATTTTATTTATTCATAAAATTAAAAACATCTGTAAAAAAATAAGCAAATGTTGTACACTAAATTAATCTCGCCAAGATAGTCATTTATGTCAAGCAAACTAAAATAAATATATCAATATAAATAAAAGAAAGGTTTTGTCTGTACATAGCTCCAAGTCAATTCGTTTTATGATATTCCGTTTTATACACTGGAGACACTAAATGATCAAATTATAAAGCTTCTAAATTATTACTTGTTATGAAGGTTTGCGAGTTTTGAAACGTCAGCCACATATTTTGCTTCTTTCATGGATTGGTGGGTAGCTCAGTAGCATTATCGGTGGGTTGGTCAGTTGGTAGGTCGTGGGTTAGTGGGTCGGGGGCTTAGTGAGTCGGAGAGTGAGTGGGTCGGTGAAAGAGTTGGTCGGTGGGAGGGCCAGTGAGTGGGCCGGTACAAGACAAGATGTTTAGCTAGCCAACGACCCTTCAATGATAATTGTAAATGTTTATAAAAATCGATATCAAATTTATTTTTATACTCCCGTCAATGACGGGTACATCAGCTAGTTTTGCAATAAAAAGTTGTCGCAGACAAAAGTAAGCAGAGCTGCCTTAAAATGGACTTGTACCAACCATTTTTTATTAGTTTGGAGAAATGTTGTCCAGTATTTCTCCCGACTTTCACCAATATTCCTTTACAATCCCAAAATAAAATAAATGAAATTACGCGGAAAAACTTCAATTTTCCTTAATTTTTTCCAAAACTTTAAGAAACATTAAAAAACAAGTTTTTACCAAATTTTGAGTTTAAAATTTTTCAAAGATTATAAAGAAATGTTTGTGCAAAGTTTTTTTATTCTCGCGGAAAGTAAAAAAGGTAATGATTTATTGCGATTTTTGTTTTTCAGTTTTTCGAACGCAAATTGGTAAGAAAAATAATGTTCTAAGAAAATAATGCAAAATAAATTAAAAACAATTTTGCCAAAAGTTGCGTCGGGCTAGGTCAACAAAGTACCGTTTGTGGTTGTTTTATAAATCTTGCAAATATTAAACGCAACGTGACCGGTTTCAAGGTTGCAAAAAATGTTTCTCAAAAAGTCTGGTTTTTTTACTTCGGATCTCTTATGTTGCTATATACACAGCGTTACATACATATACAAATAAAGAGTACTTTTTACTATTACATTTATGTTATATTCATACGATAATGGTTAAACAATATTCTATGGACAGTTTCAATCTAATTAAACAAAGAATCTATTGCCAAGAGCTCTATCGCATTTATAAAAGAGTGCTGGGATCGGCTTATGGTAAAGGGGTGTAAAGGCCGAATTAATTTAGTCCAACCAAATCAAAAAGACAAAATGGCAAGCATTGCAATCCCTTCTATTATACGTTTTTGGAGTACTCATTTTTAATCAAGTTGAGTTGATTCCAAATAGAACTGGCAATTGTCGCTACGTCGATTTGAATCAAAGACCTTTCTAAATATAACTCTGGTTTCTATGTTTGAGTTATGTTCTTTTCTTTTTTTTGTAACTTTTGTGAATTTTGCTTATTTTTTAGTTGCACCAGAGTATGTTATAAATAAATCTTCTGCTACAATTTCGATTTCAATTAAAATTAAAAAAATGTTACCTAAAATAATTGTCATTTTAATGAGGTATATTCTAAGCAATAATATTACTATTAATTATTGGTTAATTGCGTAAATAATATTTTCGTAATTGCATTGCAACCAGATAGTGATATAGTAAAATTTATCAGTGATTAATTTAAAATTGTAAGCGGTATACATAAAAAAGTATAACACGGCCACTGGAAAAAGCGGAAATGGAATCAATAACGTTTCAACTCAGGGCTTATAATATTAATAAAAGCCATGCAATATTAAAGTCATATGTCGCACTGAAATGTGCATCAAATTTCTACTCACTGAAATAGTAAATTGGTCCGAATATAATTGTCTGCTTTTATTACACCCCACACCCCGCTTCCCACAACTCGCAGTATTTTCATTTTGCACGAAGGAATTAATGAAAATGATTTGATTTGGTTTATTTTAAATTATAATGAAACAATAGAAACAATTTTATGTGTGTGCATATAAAAGTGTAATTAAAATGAAAATTTGAGTGTCTGTGTCGGTGTCCGCAGAATTGAATTGGGGAATAGAAAATATGCGCTGCAAATTCCATTTTTCGTTACAGTTGCGACCTTACGGGTGCGTTGGAGCAAAACTTATACAAGAGAGTAAAAGGTACAGGCACATAAAATAAAATAAAACAAAAACTCTTTGTGCATTTATTTCAGTTCTTTGCAAAAATATTAGCCCGCAGTCGGTCGTTATATAAAGTTGTCGAATTCAAAGTCAGATAGAAATAATTTTGTAAAGTTTTACTTTGTATTAATTATTATTATTATATTATTAATATGGCAACAATAATTAATTATATTTTTATGTTTCAGGTATGAAATTGGAAAAATTATTGCGGTATGTATTTCAACTTTATTGACGTGGCTCAAGCTTATTTCAAGTATGCGATTGTATCTGCAAAAAGTGCAACAGCAAGGCTGTAAACGGTTTGCGTGGAGGACAAGGGTGGCTGAAAAGCAAGAGCAAATAATGTTGCCGCAAATATTAAATGTCTCCTTTTTTAATTTGTTTGTCGACGAATATATAACATCGGAGTTTTCTAAACCGGGTTTAAATTCAACGGTAATTATTTCATTCATTTTTCTTCCTAAATAGTTGAAACAATATGTTTAAATTTAATATAAATAATCCAATCTAAGTGGGTTCTAAATCGCCAATTTATTTTTTTAAACATTCATTCAAAATAAAATTTGTGATTTAAACACCAAATTAAATTCTGAATATTATATGAACTAACTAATTATACATTTTACAAAACAACTAATTATTTATTTTTACTTAAAAACGTTCCTTAAAGTTCTAAGGGTGCTTACTCTAATTTTACCATTACTTACACTAAACAAAAAAAATTTTTTTTTCATCATGTTTTAATACAATGCGCAAAATTACGAAGGTGCGCAGATTGTGCTCTTGTGAAGATCAAAACAATTGTTTGCATTTGATTGTTGCTGCTTCTAGAAACATAAAATTAAATAATTAATATTAAACTTTCTAGTTAACCCTTTTCATTTAATGACCAAATTGTGGTACTGGTTGCCTGTAAATTGTATAGATTTTAACAGTTATTCTTGTTTTTTATCGTTTACTAGATAACATAAACACTCTTTCTGATTTTTTTGAGTTTGTAATTTATGCATAGTTTAGAGCGTAACAGTAATCAAAACTAATGTAATCTAAGCAATGTTTATAGAAAAACTTTATATCTTAGATGAGATAAAATTCAAAATTAAATATTACACCTTTTGTTTAAATTACTGCTTAGCAGCGTTTTGGCAAGCAAAGTATTGTCTTTTTACTCGTATTGCAACTAAACAACGCCTTTTCTTCGTTTAAATAAACCAGAAAATCAGACCTAGCGTTTTTTGAAAGTTTAAATAAGTGTGAATAGGTCTTTCCAACATATTTCTGATGTGTTCTATAGGATTTCGGTCTAGATTGTTTAAATGTCTTAATCTTAAAGATATATACGTACAATATTTGGAACGTGGTTTAGTATTATTTTGAGCATACCAACCAACATACACATGCAGAATATCATATAATTATTGGTTTAAAAAAAGAAATTTTGTAAGTGTTGTCTTCTTCATACAAGCAAACTACCAAAGTTGTTGATAAAAATAAATCTTTAAAATTGTGTCATTTGTGGTGCACAGAAGCAAAATGTTTAGAGGAGGTTGGGTCTTATTTTGCTGTCGCCTGGTCAGCTCCTTATGTGCCTTGTATTTTTCTTTTATTTAATTTCTTCCTATACATTATTGCTAGCAGCATAGCTACTACGTTGCTTTTTAGAATGATGTTAATGATGTAATCTACGATTAGCCGTCTTCTCAATGTCTTAAAGTGTTTGTTAGATAGACAATCTGTCACACAAAAGTATATTGTACTTCGGAGTATCTCTACCTCAGCAGTTGCTGCCAGGTTTATTCTCTTGAAGAGTGCACACTAAAGGAATCGTGCGTTGTTTTGAAATTTGGTTTTTAAGTAACGCACTCTACCTTTTTTTTTTCTTTAACGTCCTCAGAAATAAATTATTGGAAGTATGAAGGAACAGTTTCTTTGGACATCCTCTTTCTTATATCTTAGATGAGATAAAATTCATTATAAAATATTACGCCTTTTTGTTTAAATTACTGCTTAGCAGCGAATTGACATGCAAAGTATTGTCTTTTTAGTTGACTTGCTAGTTAACAACGTCTTTTCGTCGTTTAAATAAACCTAAAAATCAGACCTTGTTCTAGCTGATCTGTTCTAGCGTTTTTGGAAAGTTTAAATGAGTGTGAACAGATTTCTGATGTGTTCTACAGGATTTCGGTCTACATTGCTTGAATGTCTTGATCTTAAAGATATATACGCATCATATTTGGAACATGGTTTCGTATTATTTGACAATATGGTCTTCTTCATACAAACAAATCACTAAAGTTGTTGATAAATGTAAATCTACAAAATTGTGTTGTTTGGGGTGCACGGAAGCAAAATGCCTAGGGGAAATTTGGTTGTCGCCTGGTTGGCGTCCATATGTGCCTTGTATCTTTCTTTTATTTAATTCCTTTTTATAAATTATTGCCAGCAAACATAACTACTACGTTGAA